>CM034473.1:16798268-17012370 GCA_019925255.1 Litchi chinensis | reverse complement strand
ATATGCTATTAGTTCAAATTGTAGTTATTTCGATTATTTGGAGCTTAAAATGAGTATCCCAGCACGAGGGTACGTACGTAGAGATGCTTTTAAAAAAAAACTTGAAAACATCCAAAAAGCTTTTCACAATTAGAGACTAGAAAACGTCCAAAAAATAGCATAAAGATGATCACAAACTTGACTTTTTAAGCACAAAAAGGAAATTAAAAAAAAAAAAAAGAAAAAAAGGAAAAATATATTCCGTGATCATCCTGTCAAAGAGAGGCAAACATAAAGAGACCAGAAAAAAGAAGAAAAAAAAAAAAAAAGACAATTTTATGCTACAGTCTCTTCATAATCGTGTTAATATAATTCTTTTCTAAAAAAGAAGAAGATATGTAAGTCAAAGAACATATGTAAACAAATATAAAGAGAAGAAAGATGAGGCAGAAAGAGTGGAGAAGAGGACCATGTGTGGTTAAACAGTACCTTTGGATTTGAGAACAAAGCGAGCACCAGCATCAAGCTGATCCTTATTATCATGATGAGCTTCTTTATGGGTTGTTTGTTCTTCTTCGTGCACAGCTATTGAGCTCGGACGCACTGTCCCCATCTCTTTCTCTCTTAATTGTTTTCAAGAACAAACGAGAACTATAAATAATAAAAGATGGGTTAGAATTAATTAATTGTAACGTGAAATTATTGGATGGACAATATATATATATATATATATATTTGTCAGCTAGTTGCTTTGATGATCAACTGGTGACGCTAATTTGTTTCTTTTTGACTATTATCATGGACAATACAATAGCGTAGACCGACTGACGTTCAACGTTTCCAACTTACTATTTCGAGCTGTCTTTTCGGAGAGAAACTGGGTACGTGGATAGTTGACACTGGATACTAGTGCACCTGTCAGTCACCATTTACTGCCTTTGGTCCACTCATTGATATACTTGTATATCACCAATTCACCATGATCAGTTTATTCAATCGCTTAGTAAAACTCTGCTATCCTCAATTCCGAAATGCCCATTTTCTAAAAGGAATCAAGTGTATAAACTTATAAAGTATGGCTCCATCTCTAGTGATGACTATGGCTCAATCTAGTGAAGACTAGTGGCGTATTGCTAAATGGAATTTACATACATGTTATCCACCAATATTTGAACAAATAGCATTGAAAACTTACCAATAAATTTATGGGCAAAAATACAACATGATGATAACTATACTTTTCCGTAAAGTAAGGTTTTGAATTTCAACCTTCTCTCCCCTAATAAAAAAGGAAGAAAAATGAAAAAGCCTGACTGATAAAGCTTAATAATCTATCAATAATAATATTGGCATGCTAGAAAATTTTTCAAAAGTTTAGTAGTGTTGTAGTTTAAATCCCCTCCGAAATCAAAAGAAAACTTGAATAACCAAAATATTGGTGTTTTTTTAAATTAGACATGAATGGTTTTTTTTTTTTTTAAGTTTTGAATGAATAATTTTTATCGTCAAACCAAATTCAACGGTGGAGATAAAAAAGGAATTCAATAAGCATATATAGTAATAAAATATCGAGCTCATATAACGGTGGCCTATTAGACACGACACTAGAATGAAGTTGACAATTGATCTGGCAGACTTTATTAAACTAATGAAAGCAGTTTCGATCTAACTTCTTCGAATACTTGGTTTATTACCTAATATAATTTTCAAATAGTAAAAATCCCACCTAAATATAAAATTGACAACTCGCAGATTCTTTTTTTTTTTTAACTTTTTTTTATCCTAATGACTGCAACCAAGTATTAACAATCTGATCATGTTCTAAATTAAAATATTCAGACATCAGACATTTCTATATCACTAAAAATACCAGACAATTTTATTTAGTTATTTATTTTTGTTGTATGAATAATTTTTCTTGTTTCTTTTTAAAATTTTTTAAATTCATCCAGACTTGAACACTCACTACCATTCCCAAAGATTCCACTTCAAATTGCTTCTTAAATTCGTTTATTAACTGCAAATATATAGACCTGGGGCCTCAGAATTGATGAAGCTGGCCGACTGATGCAATTTCTTGGGTACAAACTACAGTCGTCCTTCTACTGTTTCTGTTACGGTAATTAAGGAGGGTGTTGATTTGTCACACAGATTAATTTATATCCCATTATTTTTAATTTCTTTTCTACATATTATCCTGAAGAAACAAGAAGAGAAACAATTTTTTCTTTCCTTAAAAAAAATAGTAAATTTTGTCTTATAAAAACATGAATGCATTATTATTATTATTATTAATATATTTTATTTTAAAAGGGCTTTAAGCAAGAGTCTTTCAAAAAAAATATATATATTATTAAAGGGTGTGATAGCCCAAAAAGAGGGTCAATAATGTACTTATTTAATTAGAACATCTTGATTTCTAATTTCTTTTTTGATTTGATCTTGTTAGTTGAATTTATTTGTTGTTTGAATATCCAAAATCTTCTTTTGAATGATTCACTATCTCCATCTAATTGAAGTGGGATTCGAGTTGGAATCCTCTTCCAACATATATATATATATATTATATATATATGTTATTTTTTGTCCTTAATTATTATTGACCAAAATTAGTTGATAAGGACTGTTACCGGTTATTCATTCAAATGATCTCAGGTAACCATAACATATATTAATTGTGGTTTCCTTCAATATAATTATGCACGTAAATTGTCTTTCCTAAATAATTATCATTTATTCACTGTTATATATTATCTTAATCACAGTCTATACCACTATAAAAGTGTGATCAACTCTAAGCTAATGACATATATCATAAAAATTATTTTATATAAGTTTTGAGCAGATAGTTGTCTTCCCTTATTATGTCAAAAGTTGTTTTTCATTTTGAGATTAAATATGTGAACTGTATAGATAATAATTAATCTCCGCATATTTGAATAGATGTCTTATTCATGTGATTTCACTTTTAAATGAAAATACAATTCATTATTTGCATCAATTAATAATTAAAAGATCATTATAATCAGGGACATATGGTTGTGGGGGCTAGGGTAGTTTCAAGCCTACCCAAGCCCCCTAAATTTTTTTTATATTATATTTATTTTAAATTTTATATTATCATTTATTAATTTGTGTGATCTAAAAAATATATATTTATTTCAAACCTATTGAATGTATTTTTTTATTTATATTTGCATTTCTATATTCAAATATTATATATGTAATAACTTTATTTCATATATTAAATGTGAAATTTTATTTAAATTTTCATATTTATTTTTTTAATCATAAGTTATAATATATTATTTAAATCTAATATCTTTGGTATTCCTCCTAATATACTTTATAATTTGAAGTGTGATGGTAATTATGAATTATGATTATCAAAATATAGATTGTTTATATTTAAAGAAAGATTATTAACGTTATAGCATTAATTATACTTCATATTTGATAAATTTTATTATTTATTTATTCAATATTTATTTTTTTTTGTTAAATATTTATCTATAATATGAATTTTGGAGGGTAAAACTTATTATATATTTTTTAAATAGGTATGCTATATTTATTAATTTTTAAAATGCTTTCATATCGTTAGAGTTTATTTAAAAAATTTATTCTAGCACATCTTAGTATCAAATTATGGTTGCGTTCCTTATTGCAACAGAGATATTATTATAATGATAATAAGATTCACTTAAGATCACTAAACTCCCAACTCACCAGGAAAAAGAAAAGCCACAAATTTCATCAATGAAAATGTGTGTTTAAATTGAGAGGTACCACTACTTCTAGTGGTTACAAGAAGATCTTTTTTTTTTTTTTTTTTATGATATAGAGGAGGTATTAAATTCAAATAAAAATATTCACACTTTATCCTTAGACCACTAGACTTCTAACTCACCAGGAAAAATAAAAACAACAAATCCCATCAATGAAAATGTGTGTTTAAATTGAGATGTCCCACTGCTACTAGTGGTTGCAAGCATGTCTTTCTTTTTTTAATTATATTTTATGATGAGGATGAGAGATTAATTTAAAATAAAACTACTCACATTTTATGTTCTAGGACAAAGATGAAATTTAAACTCTTGATTCTATCTTGTGTTTTGAGACGATGATGAAATTTGAATCTTGATCTCTTAGAATTAAAAGAAATGTTCAATCACTCTTAATAATGGATGGTGTACAAGCAAATCATATAATGACTGCTATATATACCTATTTTATTTTTTAAAAAATTCTGATTACCAAAATGAAGGCATACAACTTCTTCTATTTGGGCCTTGAAAGTATAAGTTTATATTTATTCATCTGTTATAATTGAATAATAAAACTTAAATCATATATGATCATCTTTAAATTAAACAATGGGAAAATCCATCGAATCTCCTTTCGTGAGAAAGATTTGCACCTTGAATATCATCTATTATTTTCATGTTGGTTTTCTTGCCAGTAATAAACACTTTAAATAATACATCTTAAAATTCACTAGTGTATAATGATTACTTTCCTTGGTTCTAATGATTCTTTCGTAAATAAAACAGTCACAGTATCTCGACATCAATGTGGGACTCCTTAAGGTTATATTTCTCTATTGCATAGAATAAAAATCATGAAACGAATGATATAAAGTTGATTTTGACTTAGATGGGGTGGAGTTTCAATACCACACAAATTAAAATTTCATTTGCGTTAATTATCATGAAATATGACACAACCAATGGCTAGCTGTTGCTTAGATTACATATGACTTTCTTTCCTTTTGAAAAATTTAGTAAAAATAACTGAAATGACTAGTTTTCTTTCTCTTTTATTCAACATATAACTCTATGAATATAGTCTATTGATGATAAGATATTGGTCAATCTAACATTACACTACGTTGATGGACAAAGTGGTTATAAACATTTTTGAACTAACATTACTCTCTGTTCTTCGTTACTAGTGGCTAATTTTCAATCTACAATAACATTATAGAAACCACAACAAAGAAATTTTGTTCCAAGAAACTATAGATGTCTAGATTTAAAAAAAAAAAAAAAAAAAAAAAAAAAAAAAAAACTATAGATGTTTTAATAAGGGATACTTTCTCTATAAAAAAATTAAAATTACAAGCATATTTATTTCAAACAAATACAACAAAATGCAACCAAAAATATGAAAACAGAGACTAAAAGAGAAAGGAAAATAAATCTTAAGAAACTGAGAAAGTATATATTTTTTTCCTTGATCGATTCTCGTCCTATACAGTTTATCAACATTAGAGACCTCATTTTAACTCTCAAAAACCTACAGCCCAACCCAAGAAGAGAACAGTTTGGACATGTCACGTGGGCTGGCGCACTAGAAGATAACTTAGAAGAGTTTTCATTTTTCCACCTCATCGTTTTTTTTTTTTTTTTAAACCACCATCTTATTTTAAACATTCATATAAATTCCTCCAATTAATCACAATTTTAAATGAGCATTTCTAGTTCCTCAATTTTTTTAAAAATGCATAACAATGAAAGGTAATAACAAGAAAAGAAATCAAATTTAAACATTCACCAAATAAAAGCTTATAATAAATGAAATAAAAATAAGGATAAATTAAACAGAGGGAGACCTTCATTTTGATCTCTATATTTTTAAAAAATTTCTCATTTTTAAATGTGAATCTATTTATAACATTTATGATCTTTTACGTTTCAAAAATTTATCAAGGTGATCTTTGATAATTAACATCATCATAAAATAATAAAAGATTTTTTTGTTCTTAACTTTATATATACTTTTAATTTTTGTTTTATTTAATTTTTAAATTTTTTTTCCATCTGACAGATATCATTATATCACCATTTATTGTTAAAAGACGAAACTACTCTTATATGTGTAACATTTGATTATTTGTTGACTAACGGTAGAAGTTAATTTGATGATTTTTAAAATATAAGAGATTATGAATGTTATAAACGGATTCATATTTAAAAATGAGAAGTTTTCTAACAATATAAGAATCAAAATGAAGTTTTCTCTTAAAAATATATAGTCTTTAATAATCTCAATAAATATAATAACGGTTTTAAACTAAAACATAATAGCATTAAAGTTTGATGTACTATTACAAATTAGAGATTTTTTTTTTTCAATAAAGGTGCTTTAAGCGACAAGTCTTTAGTTTTGACACTACCAAACTCATTCTAAAAAAAAAAAAAAAAAGAAATATAAAATTGAAAAAATTGAAAATTTTTTTATATAACCAATTTTTAATTTATTTCCAATCCACATAATAACTTTTTAAAAAAAAAATAAACATAATGTTTCGTATAATATTCTACATACGCAAACTTTTTCCATTGGAAAACTTGAAAATATATGACGAGGGTGAAAAAACTCCTCATTTGGAGTCAAAAATATTTATTTTTCATTCGGAATAAAAATGAATTATTCGAAAAACATATATTAACCCCGGTTAACTTGCGGTATAGCATAATGGAATAGCCAAACAGCGGTTAAGGTAGAATGAAGTTACAAAAAACGGAAACCCGAAAAACGGATGGATACGACACCGAAGCGAAGTGGCCCTTCAATCGACAAGTTTCATATTTCAAGTTTCTTGAACCTGTCTCATAAAAAACGCAGGTTTCGTCCGTCAATCCCCCAACTAAAAATCACCTTCAGGTAAATAAATCGATTAACTTTTTCACTCTTTTTATCTTTCCCTTCTAGTTATACTTAACCCTCCAATTTCCCACTTACATATTCCCAGAGAATTTATTTATTTATTAGTGATGTTATTATTTATTTATTTATTGTCTGTATTCTGCAGCATTGGGTCGCCTGTTTGTGTGTCTTGAAGAGTAAACAACAAAAAGGGTAAATGGGAATTTTGGTCTTTTAATTATAAGTTGATTAGTGAATGGTTATGTGGGCATTGAATCAATGTAGGATTTTATTATTATTGGTATTGTAGAATAGTTTGAGTGAAAATATTTAAGGGTGGTTGTTTGCATCGTAATTTTTGTGTGGACCTAGAACATGTAATTGTGCAAGTCATTTGCTGAAATTGTTGTTTTTGCTGAAATAATAATAAGTGATTGGAGAAGTTGAGTGTGTAAAGATGGGAAGATTAAGATGGATGAGTGAAAAATGAAAGAAGAATGGGCAAATGAAGCATCATTTGAAGGAAAACATGTGATTTTTCTATGATGGTTTTGCATTTTGTGCAACAAAAATATATGTGACTATAAAATGTAACAGAGGGAGAAAATTGATTTTAACTTTGAGTGCACTAGATGTGGATGATAGAGATGAAATATAGTGATGTTTTAGGATATTAATGGATGATATGGATAGAACTATAGTGCTGACCTTAAATGAACTAAGGCATTGTGGGTTGGAGTTGTGTGGAATCTGCAAATAAGGCTGGGAGTAATTTACAAGTTATTGCACTCTTGTGGAGAATTTTGAGTGCTAGAGAAGGTGATGCACATATTTTGATGGAGCTACATTAGTATAAATAGGTGGAGCAGGATAGAAATGTAATGCCATTGTTTAGATAGAATTGCTTTTTTTTTAATTTATTTAAATACTAACTTTCCTATTTTATGTGCCTTATTATTTATCTACATCAGTCTGCTAGTGGCCTTTATTTGGATGAACTTTTAATAAACGTAAAGATGTCATCAGAAGGTTAGAGACTTTGGTGGCCTTTATTATTATTATTATTATTATTATTTTTTTGTTTGAAACAAACAATTTGAGACTTAAGTGAGATAAACAACCATTCAAAGTTACTTATTTTAAGTGCTAAGTCCAATTGATTTTAAGTGTGAAAAAACAAACACACCCTTAGAGTAAAAGACAATGTATTTTTGTTAAATAAGATCCAAGATATGCTTGACATTGACCTAGAACATGATGTCTTTGTAGCTTGGTTTTTGGCTCCCCAACACACCTCCTTTCCTTCTGGGTTCAGGGATACACTACGATTAAGATGGACAATTATTATGAATGTACTAGATATACTATTGATGTTGCTGAGGGTGAAATGAACTTGTTGGACTGTGCTCTTTAACTAAATGACAACGAAGCACTTGATGAAGCCTTCTGGAATTTGATTCATTTATTTATACAAAAGAAGAAAACTTACATTTAGAGAACAAACAATACCAGTTTTCTTTACCCTATTTACTTGTCATGACATTGTTCCTGCTCAAAGTTTCTCTAACCCACCTGAAAATGATCCATTTAATTTGTGCTTTATAGTCAACTAGTAGCTGAAAACTTGGTTGTTTTGCAGCTGGTAATAGATAAAATGATTGACATAGTATATAGAGAAGACGGTGAGGGTGTAAAGAACTCACTGAATGGCCTTCTTTCTCTAGCTTCTGTTATTCTTCTTTTTAAAGTATCTAAAACCATCTCAACTTAATTAACGCCAGTCATCCCTAAATTAAGTTGTAGCAGATTAGCGGTAAATTTGGTACCTAATAGGCTAAAAATTACATTAATAAATATTGTATCTTTCTGGAAGAGAATTCTTTAAGTTTAGTTTCTTTGCTGTTGTGTGGCTACTTTGACTGGTCATGCTCTCTAACTATGTGTTTCCTACCAATGTGTTTTCTCTTATCCTTTTTACCTTTCTTGAGTAAGAGTTTCTATTTATTTAAAACATGGGCTGCCCAAAGCCATTGTTGCAACACTTTTTTGAGACTTACAGCTGATGTCACTAAATTGCTTGGTTAGAGTATCCTTTTTGAAAGAAGACATAGACCTACAGCACAAACAGTGACAAGAACTTCAATATTGTGAGTGATTAAGTGTCCTAGACAGTTTAAGAATTGGTCTTTTTCATATAACAAGTATTAGTCTTATAGACACATCAGTAATTTATTATGATGTGAGAATGGAACTCTGTTCTGAGTCAATAGGGTCACATTTGGGTTCATGTTGATTTAATAGATAGTTACTTAATTTTAGGATAAATATCATTGGTCAAGACTTCTGAATCCGATCCTATGATTTCTGGTGTTATTGAACATAGATTATAGTACAGTCATTAAAAATTAGTCCAAATCATGCTGTAATAGTACCAGCTGTTGTTTACTTGCATGTCTCTGTGAGATATCCGGTTAGAGACAAGTAACTGTTTATATGATTTTGAGAAAGATAAAAATTATGTTGTTTTTATTGTCAAAGATGAATACGGCTTGTGCATGTTTGCAATCAGGTCACCTACACAAAGTGTTAGAAAAGTAGATCAAAATGTCACTAGTCGCTATTTGTAATTGTTATACACGTAGTAAACGTTATGTCGCATCTGAAGTTTCAGCATTTTGAGTTTTATCGATATATTGTTTTAACGCTGGGTAGGCCTAATATCTTCAGCTGCTGTCAGAGTGAAGAGGGGCAATTCTCTAAGTTACTCTATATGTCCATGCATCAGGGTGTCACTTAAACCACTGCCACCCTTTTTTTTTTTTAAATTTTGGAGCCCAATCTCAAACTGTATCAAGTTTTGCCATTATACATTGCCTCCACTAATTCTTTTCCCTTTTCTTCTGCAAAATGCAATGCTTTGAAGTCAAAAGGGTTCCTATTGCTTCATCATAGGTTGTCTAAATCAAATGGTCTCCTAAAACATCTTTCCTTATTCTCTTTGCTCTAATGGAGACCTTGTTACATCTTTAGTTAAAATGTTTCAAGAGGAATGGCTTGTTCTGTTGCTCATATGCTGAATAGGAAACTTTACATTAACAGATTTCTGTTTATTTATTTTATATATATTGTTTTAATTTGCTTTTCTATTTTAATTAGAGCAGACCATAGAACATGCCATCAGAATCTGATAAGTGGGGATGGGAACATGTTACTGTGTTTGGCGGGTTTGACAGGGGAACTGGTACTAAGAGGTGGAAGTGCAACCACTGCAATCTTCGATATAATGGATCATATTCACGTGTTAGAGCCCACCTTCTTGGGTTCACAGGTGTTGGGGTCAAAAGCTGCCCTGCAATAGACAGGTCATTGAGAGAAGCATTCCAGATCCTAGAGGAGGAGCGTGCTGCTGGAAAAAAGAAAAGGATTCCTGGGAGTGCAAAGTCTGGTAAGCGTATTCGTACATCACGGCCAAGCCTAACATTGAAAACTATTCCCAAAGAAGATGTAGATGACATGATTGCTAGATTTGTCTATGCTGATGGATTGAACGTCAATGTTATCAACTCTCCTTTCTTTCTAGAAATGGTGAAAGCAATTGCTGCTTCTGGCCCCGGGTACGAACCCCCATCAACTGAAAAATTGTGTGATTCCTTGTTAAGTAAAGAGAAAGGAAAGATTGAGAAATTTATGGTTTCAGTTAGGGAATCCTGGTCTCACAGAGGATGTACAATATTGTGTGTCAGTCACTTAGATGGCACTCTTGGCTGCCTCAATATTAGTATATTTGTGTCAGGTCCAAGGGGACTCATATTCTTGAAAGCATTAGATATAGATGATAGTGATGAGGCAGAGAATTTGTTTGCTAGCGTTCTTAGTGATGTAATTTTGGAGGTTGGGCCTGCAAATGTACTTCAAATAATTTCACATCTTGGCCATGCCTATAAATCTTCTGAATCCCTTGTATTTTCCAAGTTCCCTCATATATTTTGGTCTCCTTGTACTTCACATTCTATCCATATGTTGATGGAAGAAATTGCTGGCCTTGAGTGGGTAAAATCCGTTGTGTCATGTGCCAAAGGGATTGAGCAAAACATGATGTATTATCAACATGCCTCCCCATGTCTTTTTACACATCTCAAAGAGAGCTCTGACCCACTTTCTGTCAAGTTTGCACCCTCATACTGCTCTGTCCAGAGGATCTGTGACCTAAAGCAAGTTCTTCAAGAGGCAGTTGTTAGTGAAGAATTTAAGCAACTGAAGCTTAATATGCCAGGGGACAATGAAATTGTTGAATCTGCAATTTTAGGGGATGATTTCTGGTGCAAGGCTCATTTGTTCTTGCAGTTATGTGAGCCTTTTGTGCGATTACTTGCTACATTTGATATCGAAAAATCTGTCATGGGTGCTGTTTATGATTGGCAGGTTCAGGCACTTGAAGCTGTTAGAGCTAAAGGAATTGATGCCACTGTGTTGAATCAATTGCTAGTCCTGATAGAAAACAGATGGGATGCATTGTTTTCCCCCCTTCATGCTGCTGGTTATATACTGAACCCTAGATATTTTGGAAAAGGACAAAACAAGGATAAAACTGTAATGCGGGGTTGGAGAGCCACTCTGGAGAGATACGAGTGTGATGGTGCAGTTAGACGAATTCTTAGAGAGCAGCTGAGCTCTTATTGGCGACTAGAAGGATCCTTTGGAGAGGAAGATGCCATGGATTGTAGAGATAAAATGGAACCAGTTGCATGGTGGGAAAACTTTGGCTTCGAGACATCACACTTGCAGACCCTAGCCATAAAGGTTCTGAGTCAGGTCTCAAGTGTTACAGTGTGCCCAGAAATTTGGCGAGGTAATGATTTTCCATGTCGTGAAGCAGCCAACAGGTTGGGTGTGGAGAGGGTAGAAGATCTTCTTTTTGTCCGAAATAACCTTAGACTTCATAGCCAAAGAAGTGCTCATTCAAGTTTCTCATCTGGTCAAAGAAATCTGAGTTCAAGCTATCCGTCCGGAGTGAAGTCTTGGGATGGTGTTCATCTTGATGAAACAATGGCAATTGTAAACGTTCACGACAAATTGTGACAAAGCATGGGGGCTGTAATAGTAGATGCTTGTATATGATTATAATGAGTGATGAACTTTCAATTCATGCATCGTTTACTCAGGTGTGTCGCTCATGTAGAAAACTTTTGCAATGTCTAATTAAAGGAAAAAGTAGCATATATAAGATTGCAGTTACTCTAGTTTCAGTTTTATTGTCCATGTGCATTTGGTCAATACTACTTTCTGCGGAGAATTTTCAGTTTGGTGATGAATGTGCAACTTATTGAATATCTATTCAAGCCAAGTAGAGATACCGTGTCTGCAATCTAAATGATATTAGTATTGTAAGCAATGATATAGTGTTAGTGATGTTTGCAGTTTTTATGATCCACCATGCAACGAATCACAACTATACTATACGGTTAAGTATGACTGCAGTTGCTGTAACTCACATCACATTGCTTACTCTGTTTATTTATTATATTTAATTGCAAGCATTATGGTCTTTGTTGCACTTCCATGTGTGCCAAGAAACACATTTCTTGCTCTCTAAGCATGAAGGTACCATTATGTGCATGTGAATTGGTCATTAAGGTACTTCCTCTTGGTGGTTCTCCAGTGCATTTATACATTTAAAATGCAAGAAAAAAGAAGAATAACCCTCAATGAGACCCTGAATTTGAAAGGACAATCTAACCGTTTATTTATATATTTTGTCATGGGAAGGACATCAAATTTAAGCATAGTTATTTGTTTATAGTATATTAGATTTAATAGATGGGCCTGCAAATGCAATTATAGCAGTGGCTTTAAGATGACTTGTCTGAGAAAACAAACATAAAGGAAATTTTTAGATTATAGATACAGTCATAATTGTGATGATTTGTTCTCTTCATTTAATAAATAAAAGAAGTCCAAAACTATTCCACTAATTATAGTATTATGTTGAAGGAAAACTTTAAATAATGAGGCCAATGCCATTTTTTAAAGATCAAAGTGGGGGCATTAATGTGTTGATCCTATATGATTCTTTGCTCCTTCAGTCTATCGTTTATACAAACATGATTAATTTATAAATCTCTGTCACGATGCGTTTGATGAGATGTGGGTTCTCAGCTTATTTTTTTTGGCATTAAATGTTTATATGAATGTTTATTGGCTAATCAAATGTGTCGTCATGTTTTGCTGGCATAACAAATAAAATGGTGTGGTATGTTCCCTAAAGAGAATTTTAGTTGGTAGGGATCTTTAATGTCACAATTTAATTTGCCATATACGAATTCGACCATAAATCCTCTCTTCATATGAATTTTATTTGAGTTCAAATGTAGATTATAATTAATAATTAATCAAGTGTAAAAATTCTTATCATACAATTTGATAGCATCATCACAGTCATATTTGATAGATTAAATTCGAATTTATCTTAAACTAGAACCATGATGGGAGGATATTCTTGGTATGAACTAGTACAGGACCCAAAAAAAAAAGTCATTTATCTTTAATAGCAAAAATTGAAATCAACAAAGTGGTTGTCAATTCCACCCAACCGCTTATCACAAGGCAATGTCAAATTCGAGTAGCAGTATCCATAAAATGGATAATTACATCTTAACCCATCTATAGGTGGGTAAATTAAGTATAAATCCCTTCGGTTGAAAGACAGTTTTCCTATTTAAATGTGAGTCACTCTGTCCTGTCTATTAGGGAGTAGAGTATAATTAGTGTTGAATTTCGGGACATACCTTAGAGTCTTTATCAAGAAATCCCGGTGATTGTAAAAGTACTTGTACTATCAAAAAAAAAAAAAAATTGGAATCAACAAAGGATGTGAACCTATACTAGTTTCATTGAAACGTGAGGTGAACTTAACATAGTAGTGTCAAAATTATATTTGGCATAGACTTTGTTTTTTTTCACTCTATTACAGTGAAAGAGGTTAGTCTATAATGGGGGCGTAGAGGAGCAGGCATCTGCTTTGCTTGGTAATTAAGAAAACTTAAAAGCAGTATCTGCATCAGCAGTGGACTGTGAGGCTTATTTTTATGAAGAAAATGCAATTTGGAAAAATGAGAAAGTGTGCATATTATATAAAGCAATAAAGATATGCAGAGTTGAAGAAGCTTGATTTAGGATTCAAGTATTAAAAGATCATAGTGTTATATTATGTGGATTGAAAACAAGTTTTTAGGTTGGTACATATTTGGTACTTGTGGTGTGTCTATACTAGAGATTACTGCTATAAGTTTATGAATGGATAAAAGAACTAAAGAAAATAACATTGAGAATTGATTGGAAAAAATGTTCATTAATATTTTGAAATCTTGGATGTGATTTTATAGTTTGAAATAAACGAAAACAAAGCTATTTTATTTTCAGAATCTGCAATCTATCTTAAAAATTTGCTCTAAACTGAAAATTGATTCAAAAAATAATTTAATACATTTCTTAATTAAAAGAAAGCAAAGAAAACAGTGTCTTAAATCTTAATCTGTATCTCCGGGACTCCTAAAAATAAATACTATTCATTTATCATATAAGCTACATTAACTTCTCATATCATTAAGGGGAGAATTTTGGTATTATCAGCAATAACTTCTGACAGCTTTTAAGATGGGAATTTTGGTATAGAATTCGAGAGGAGGAATCCCAAACAAATCCCCCTATTCTTAAAACTTTTACAAAATTAACAAGCTGGTATTAAAATTTATTTAAAAAAAAAAAATACCCTCCTTATATAGGGTTTTCTTAATTTTTAAAATAAAGAGTGTTTTTTTATTTAATGAAAGGGTTTTATCTAAATTTATAATTAGAGATTTTTTTTTTTTAAGTCTAACTTCAAAAGAGATTTTATTATTCTCTAAAATTTAGATTAATTTTTTTCCTTTTAAAGCTGGATAAAAAAATTTTTCTCTTTTAAAAGAATTGAAATCGTAAGTATTGTCTTTAATCCGACAAATAACAAAATCTTCAAAATGTAACTTCAATTTTCTCATATGGAATGTTATTGCATAACATTAGAACATTAGAATGAAACCCTAAGAAAACAAACAAAATGAAAATAAGGCCAAAAAAAAAAAATAAAATAAATAAAAAGGGAAGAAAGTAAAGAAAGAAGACTTGAATCTTCAAAAGAGGAGGGCAGTTATGCTTCCAATGCACTAATTTGACTTGCAAAAAGTGACCATATATATATAGTAACTAAAATTGAAGGTTAGTGCATGTCATGTATTTTTTACTTCTTTAATTCAGTACACTTTGTATACAACTACAAATATAATTAAGAGCAAAATTAGATACTAGGACTAGATATGTGATAAGAGAGTCCCCATTGCAATTTTTCTATAATCAGGTGAGAATATATGTGTCAGGTACTAAATTAGCATCATCACCCACCATCATCCATTTATTATTTTTATTAATCAACTTGGTATACAATGATGTTTTAACAACAGCTACAAATTTTTCTTTAAAAAAAAAAAAAAAAAAAAACAGCTGTAAATTTCCCTAAATTCCTCTAATTAATAATAATTATTATAATGACAATATATACCTGAACCTCCCTTGCAAATTAAATGAAAGATTCTAAAAACATTTATTATAAGTGGAATACAAACCACCTCAAGGTTTGATTTTGGATTTTTATGGTTTGGAGATATGGGCCTATATTATCTGGATATATATATATATATATATATATATATATATATATATGTTTTTTTTTTTTTAAAAAAAAAGTAAGAATAAAGAGAGAGGCAAAAAGTAATTTGTGCTCTTGCTTTATCTTCACTTTCCAATGCCACTACTATAATCAATTGTGTACTTTGTTTAGATTTTTTTTTTTTTTTTTGTGGGCATCTACTTTGATTAGATTTTTACAAATAACTATTGATAATAGTATTGTATATATAAACATCCTGTAAATTTCAAAAAGAATAACATGAATTTCTTGTTTGTATGAATCTAGAATTTTAATATGGGAATTGAGAGGCCTGAAAAAGGAGCCAGAAAGTCAAGATTGCACCAATTCTTTGTAGAAAAAACAGAAGAGAGAATAGGTTTAATTTTGGACGACATTACAACCTCTTTGTTGATTCATTAAAATCTTTCTAGAGAAAATAGAGATAGAGAAATCTAGTCGCTGTCCCACTTATATAGAATTATTGCACAGAAATATAATTTCCAAAAATCTATTGGTCTCAACAGTTAACATGGAAATTTATTATGACCAAAACCATTTTTGAGGTCAAGTAAACTTCAAGATATGCATGATGCACAAAAACCAAATTTCAATTGGCTCATCTAGATTCTAGCTCAATACTTGAGTACATAATATTTTGTTTGAAATATGGTAAAAGATATAAAAATCTCTTAAAAAACGAACATTTTGATCAGGATTTCTTAAACTCTCTCTCTCTATATATATATATATAATAGACACACATATATATAATTATAATCATAATTTTCATAAAACTACTTGATTAAATCTAAAAACAGAGAAGACTTGTTTTAAATAGTTTGAGTGAGATACAAATTCTCTCTTTAAGAGGTATACATATCATAATTATATTTATTATTGTGTATGTGTGAGAAAGAAGATATCCGGACGTGCTTGATCTTAGTAGTCCCTTTTCCGTGTTAATAATATTTTTTTTATAAAAATAGAAAGCATTTTGAGTGAAATGGTTTTTAAAATATATTTTAAAATTTCAACCAGTATCTTCATTTTTTAAATCATTTTCACATCAAATACCAATCATTTTCTATATCAATATAATTGCCTGCAATATGCTTTGGAAAAAAAAAAAAAAGAAAAGAACCTATAATATATCTCACGTGGTGGAGGCCATACTTCAAATTAATGTCAGAAATAAACAAATTTGAGGAGGCTATAAGAAATATTATTAAAAGAATTAAAAAAAAAAAAAATGAGGCCATATGTTGTCGACGTTGATTTTCAGTCGACGAGCAATCAATGCCCAATACCTGCAATCAATGTGAGAAAAAACGAAAACCAAGAAAAGACAAAGATAGAAACACAGGATCGAACGAGGAACACCAAGCTTTTACGTGGTTCGGCAATATAAAGGCCTACGTCCACGACTGTCTATCTCTCAAATTCTGCAGAGTGACAGTATATTATTCAATATTTTTCACTGATGTTACAATGTTTTCAATCCCTATTTATAGGGAAAGAAGAGTTACAATTCTGGTTGTAGCAAATCAGGAAAAGAATCCTGAATTAATTACATTCCCTAAACAATTGGGAAAAATAAGGAAAAGAATTAATTATGCTTCCTAATATATTTAGATAATATTAGGAAATTGTTATATTTATCTCAAGATAATGATGACTTGCATTTGAATTTGAATTAATCTCCATGTCTGACGAGGAAATCATGGTTTGATTGGGCAATTGTCATATTCGGAGAGAGAGAATCACTATTGAACTTGGTAACTGCCTGTTCTGGAAGATACTATGCTTATCACGTGTCTGAGCGAGCTAACGCGTCATGGTGGTCTCAAGCTCGAGCTCGCTTACAAGCGAGCTGCGCAGGCGGCGAGCTGCGACCTGGCTGTATTTATAGGTCTGTTGATGCCAGCTGGAAGTCTTGATGGTCTTTGAGTCAACACTGGGCCTCGTCTGATGGGCTTTGACTACGCTGACCTCATTGGGCCTTCTCATTGGGTCTTAAATGGGCATAAATTGGACTTTTACCAGCCCAATTATTGAGTCCGAAAAATACACATAACATTAGCCCCCCAGCTCTCAGTTCGCTTGGGCGAGCTGGGAGCTTGCTTTTGCTGGTAAAAGTTGGCTTCCTTGGCACGCTTACTTTCTATAACCCCTTCTGTGCACTTTCAAATTCCACCTTTTCAGTTGTGACACGTGGCGGTCATGCAGGTGGTAACTGAAACGACGTCTGCACGTCCTTTACTCGCACATTTAATGCGCACGTCCTTCAACTGACGGCTGCATGATTTCCAAAGCCTCGTTTTACGCTGCACCGTCAGATCCATGATGGTTACATTTCCCAAAGATCTGACGGTTGGGACTCATGCTTGCTTGTCTATATAAACCGATGGACCCTTTTCATTTTCTTCTTTCATCTGTCATTTTCACTCGAAGCAAACAAGTGTTCAAGCTTTCCATCATCCAGGACCCACTGCCTTTTACGAGATTCTCAGCCTCCTTCGTCATTCTTCTACTTATCAACGATTCAAGGTGAGACTTCTTCTTCTTCAAACTTTCTATTCTGGGCTCATCATGCTCCATTCACCATTGTTGCTCCTGCAATGATACATATATTTTATATATTTTATTTTTTATTTATTTTTTAGATGTCTTCAAGTGGAACTCGCAAGGGAATGATTCCAAGCACCGAAGCTCGTGAGCATGACAAAGCCCGAGCTCATGCCATTCAGGGGAAAGAGGCTCGTGCAGCCCTTGCTCGTCATCCCACATCGTTGAAGCGTCCTGAGGTAGAGGGACTTGTCAAGCAATTCTACATCCCTTTTGGTTGTCGCATACTGCTGCCTGATTCCAACAATTACGCGTGTTATCCACCCAGGGGATTCATCGCTGTCAGCACCCAACATCTTGAGCAGGGGTTGCGGTTCCCCGTTCCACCGTTCTTGATCGAATTTCTGAACAGAGTCAAGCTCGCACCCTTCCAACTGACTCCGAATTCTTACACCCAGTTGATCTCGCTGGCCATAGCCTTCTACAGGAACGGCCTTCATGCCCCCACACCGAGGATCATCCAGGAGTTTTACTCTTTCAAGGCCTTGGCTGCGGGAGATAGAGAGAAACCGGACGGCATCTACTATCTCACAGCCCGTCAGTCACAATACAAAGACCTTTTGCCCAAGGGAGAAGCAAAAGGCAAATCCAACGTCGGGCCATATAAAACGAGTTGGTTTTATATCTCGTGCCCATCTCTTTCAGATCTCCGAAACTTCAGCTTTGTCCTGAAACCAGGTATTCATAAGAAGGTTTAAGCGAGCTGATTTTGTTTTGCATCTCCATTACTTATCATTTTTCTTTGATCATTTGCTGTGCAGAGCTGAAGATGGACGAGTTTCCTCTCAGCAGCGGGGAGGAACGAGCTCTTGGCAAGCTCGCCAAATCGGGCGATGCAGGTATCAGCAGCAGATTTGATGATGCCATGCTTAGGGCTTACAAGCTTGCCCCTTCTAAGGAATCTCTTCTTCTGCGAGCTGGAGAAGATATGGGCAAGACGAGCGACAAGCCTAGACTTCCTTCTGTTTTTGAAGTTTCAGTTCAGGATGCGTCTACTTCCCGACCTCCGCCAGCAATCTCTTCATCATCAGAGGAGGATGTTCGCTCGGACAACATTCGCTCACTTTCTCCACCTCGGAAGACTTCATCTCGAGGTGCTCCTGCTCGCACCTCGTCTAAAGCAAGATCATCCTCAGCTCGCACACCAACGAAGGCGAAATCGTCTTCAACTCGCACCCCTTCGAAGGCGAGATCGTCTTCAACTCGCACCCCTTCAAAAGGTGCGTCTAGAAAAAGTTCTTCTTCTGCTCCTGCTTCAGCTCGGACAGGATCAGACCCAGTCCCTGCAGCTCCTACTGCACAGGCTGATCCATCTTCTTCTCCACCTCGCACGTCTACTCCAGGGGCTCCACTGCTATCCCCAGTTCGTGCTCCAGCCCCTGCTCCTTCCTCTACAAAACTCCCAGCTAACAGGAGGAAACTTGTTCTCATGAAATCCCCTCCTGCACGTCCTACTGAATTCCAAACTTCTTCGGCTCCTCCAGCAAAGCGTCCTGCCGAAGACTTAACCACTCCAGCGGCACCCTCTAAACGCTCCAAACCATCCGGTCAGGACCAGGCTCCTGCAGTTACTGTATCCACCAAAGTGCCTGCAGTCACTGAAGATACTGCCCCTTCAACCGTTGCTCCCAGCGAGGTGCATGTTGCTGCTGGAGTCACTACTCCCTCGACTGCTGCTCCTAGCGAGGTGCCCATCTCCAATATTTTTACAAGTCTTCAGTCACCTCCAACTTCCAGCTCGCAGCCTGGAAAAGGTGATGCTCCTTCGAATGCCGCTCCCGAGGCAACCCGAGCTGGCCCCAGCACATATGTGACTAGGCGAACTGTCGTGTCGCGACGTGGTGGTACCTTCAATGATGCACGTGATTTCCCGGAGCGCGCGAGAACTCCTTCACCCACCCCATCAGACATCGAGCTGGGTCCTGGAGGGAGATTCTTAAATTCCTTCCTTGACAGCTGGGCAACAATTATGCTCAATCATGCGAATGTCTTGGAAAATAGGAGCCTTAGGGGCGAGGACTTGGATGAGTTCGTGGCTCGTCACTGCATGCTGGTAAGTTACTTTTCCTCATCTGCTGATTTCTTTACTTGACTGGATCTTAATCTGTTCATATTTTTCAGGGTGCCCTTGCTGCAATGAAGCGGAGAAAGGAGACAAGGGCTACCCAGGATGAGATCAGGAAGCTGGAGTTCGACCTGGAGGCGGCTACCGATGACTTGGCTCGCATGACCTCGGGCAGAATAGAGGGTCAGAAAGCTCAGATTGCTGAGGCAAACGCTGCAAGGCAAGTAGCTGAGGAAGCCCTGAAGAAAATGGAGAATGAGCATGCTTTGTTAAAGGATGAGTTGCTCAAGGTGAAAAAAGATCTGAGGCAATCTGAGCAACAGGCCGTACTGGACGAACAGCGAGCTTCAGCTGCAGAAGAGAAGACTGAAGTGCTTCATCGTCAGATTAATGCTGCTCTGGCGCGAGCTGAAACTGCCGAGAAGCAGGCCGAGGAGGCCAATAAGCGGGCTGGTGAGATGGAAGTTGCCGCTAAGGGCGCCGAGGAGGCCGCAACCAAACGGGCTGAGGAGGCTGCAACCGCGGATAACCGTGCGAAGGAAGCTGAGCATCGAGCTGAGGTGCTGAGGCAACAAGTGGGGGAGGCCATTCAGCGAGCTGAGGCTGCGGAGCAGCAAATCGTAGACATGAAAAAAGCGGCTGAGGTTGTCAACCGTCTCGCTGATAATGCCTTCGAGGATCTAACGGCCTTCAGAAATCAAGCTGCTCAGGAACTGGAAGTGCGGGTCGCGGATGCAAGGGATGAGGCTGAGGAAAGAACAGGTCGTGATTTCCTCTACACACTGTGGATGTCCCATCCAGACATGGATTTCTCTATCTTCGGGGACATAGGGCTTGAAACTATTGAGGATTTCAAATCAAAAGCTGCCCCATCCACCACTGATCCAGAACCTCCGGCTGATCCAGATCCTCCTGCTGCGAACTAGCAATTTGTTTTCTTTCTTATGTATTTCTTTTAAATTTTCAATTTGTAATCAGTTACAATTACTTAATGAAAATTCCTTTCGTCATTTCTTCTGTATTGAATGTTTCTCAGGCCAATGCTCTTCATTTTTCCTGCGGGCTGATAATCAATGAACCCAAAACTTGTTAATAATAAAAGCGACACTTAACAAAATTTTTGTAAGTATAAATAACGGGTTTCCTAGAATATTTGGCGAGCTATGCAGGGGTGGTCACCTCGCCTGCTTTTTAGGCTCATTAGGCGAGCTATGCAAGGACACTTAGTCACTTGCTTTTTAGGCTCTTTTTATTTATAGCGAGCTATGCAGGGGTCGTCACCTCGCCTGCTTTTTTGGCTCATTAGGCGAGCTATGCAAGGACACTTAGTCACTTGCTTTTTAGGCTCTTTTTATTTATAGCGAGCTATGCAGGGGTCGTCACCTCGCCTGCTTTTTAGGCTCATTAGGCGAGCTATGCAAGGACACTTAGTCACTTGCTTTTTAGGCTCTTTTTATTTATAGCGAGCTATGCAGGGGTCGTCACCTCGCCTGCTTTTTAGGCTCATTAGTTTGTTCTTACGCTGTTGAACTCGGAGCCCGTTAGCCTGGTGTGTTGAATCAAAAACAGGGGGAGAATGGAGCTTTTATTTATAATCAATCCATATTACAGATAATGACAAACTTATTGATAATAGGGGCGGAGATGCTCGGCATTCCAAGCTCGGAGAACTTCTGCTCCATTCACATTAACCAAGCGATAAGCTCCATTTCCCAAGGTTGTTTTGACAACGTACGGTCCTTCCCAGTTCGGGCCTAAGGATCCGTCACTTGGCTTGCGGGCTCCAGGTAGAATGAGGCGTAGGACTAAGTCTCCTACGTTGAATCTGCGGATGCGAGCATACTTGTTATAGTACCTCGCTATTCTCTATTGATAGACAGCTACCCTTAACCTGGCGGTTTCCCTGTGTTCTTCGAGCAAGTCCAGATTTGCTGCAAGTAGCTGATTATTGTCATTTGGATTGAAGGTCGCTCTTCTTTGCGAGGTGACCTCAAACTCAGCTGGGATCATAGCCTCTGATCCGTACACCATTGAAAATGGGGTCTCGCCAGTGGAGCTGCGAGCTGTGGTTCTATAAGACCATAGTACTTTTTGGAGCTCGTCTACCCACGCTCCCTTCTTTGCTTCCAGTTTCATCTTCAGGGTCTGCTTGATAATTTTGTTCACAGCTTCCACTTGGCCATTGGCTTGTGGGTGGTCTACTGCTGAGAAACTTTTAATAATTTTGAGGTCGTTGCAGAACCTAAGAAACTGGTCACTGGCGAACTGAGTCCCATTGTCTGTCACAATCTGCTGTGGGACCCCAAATCTGCTAATAATGTTGCTCCACACGAATTTTTCAATCTTTGTCGTGGAGATTTCAGCTAACTCTTTTGCTTCAGCCCACTTAGTGAAATAATCCACTGCGACTACTGCATGCTTGCATCTCCCACGTGCCATCGGTAGGGGTCCGATCAGGTCCATCCCCCAAATCGCAAAGGGCCACGGGCTCACCATCTGTTGGAGGTAAGCTGGTGGAGCTCGTGGAATATGAGCAAACCTTTGACATTTGTCGCATTTCTTCACTAAGTTGAGGGCATCCTGCCTCATGGTGGGCCAGTAGAAGCCTTGGCGAAGTGCCTTCTGAGCTAGAGACAGCCCCCCAGCATGATTCCCACAGTGGCCTTCGTGTATCTGCCTTAGCACTGTTTCGCATTCGTGGCCATCAATGCATCTCAATAACGGTGCTGTGAACCCCTTCTTGTACAGTGCATCATCATAGATGCAATACCTGGCTGCTCTAGCTCGCAGACGTCGGGCTTCTAGCTTGTTATTGGGCAGCTTTCCATCCTGCAAGTATTCGAGAATAGGGCTCATCCAAGAATCAGGCTGCACGGATATGGCCATCGTCACATTCTTTTCTTCTGTGCTTGGAGCTGGCAGGAACTCAACTGGGATTGCCCCAAGGAAATCTGCATCTCGCGTGGTTGCGAGGCGAGCTAGTGCATCAGCATGTGAGTTCTGAGCTCGTGGGATCTGCTTCATCTCGTACCTTTGGAACACACCCAGCAGCTCGTGTACTTTTTGGAGGTAGAGGGCCATTTTTGATCCCCTGGCCTGATATTCTCCCATTACGTGGCCAACGACGAGCTGTGAGTCACTGAAGATTTTTAAATGTTCAGCTCGCATCTCCTTGGCTAAGCGTAGTCCAGCGATCAGTGCTTCATACTCGGCCTCATTGTTTGTTGCCTGAAAGCCAAACCTTAGAGCACAGAGGATCTTGTGGCCCTCAGGGCTGATCAGTAGAACTCCAGCTCCAGCCCTATGCTCGCTGGATGATCCATCGATAAAAAGCTCCCAGGCTGGACCTTCAGAAGACTCAGCTTCATCATCTGCAGGTCCCGTAAACTCTGCAATAAAATCTGCCAGAGCCTGGGCTTTGATAGCAGTCCTCGGTTTGAATTGGATATCGAACTGTGCGAGCTCCACTGCCTATTTCAGTAAACGACCTGAGGTATCTGCCTTTTGCAAGACTTGTTTCAACGGGTACTTGGTGAGGACCTCGATAGTATGAGCTTGGAAATAAGGTCGTAGCTTCCTTGATGCGATCACCATGCAGTAAGCCAGTTTCTCCATCTGCGAATATCTGGTTTCAGCATCTTGCAATCTTTTGCTCACATAATAGACTGGAAGCTGCGTATTTTCTTCTTCCCTCACCAGTGCGGCACTCAGAGCTTGCTGCGACACCCCCAAGTATAAAATCAGTTTTTCTTCCTCTTTGGGCTTAGAAAGAAGTGGAGCTCGTCCCATATACTCCTTCAACTGCTGGAAGGCTACTTCACACTGCTCAGTCCACTCGAAACTTTTGGCTTTCTTCAGAATGTCGAAGAAAGGGACACACTTATCTGTAGCTTTCGAAATGAACCTGCTTAATGCTGCAACCTGGCCATTGAGGCTCTGTACGTCCTTCACCCTGGTAGGCGACCTCATGTCAATCAGTGCTTTGATCTTCTCAGGGTTTGCTTCAATCCCTCTACTATTGACCATGAAGCCCAGGAACTTCCCAGAAGCTACTCCAAACGCACATTTGAGTGGATTTAGCTTCATTTGGTAGCTCCTCAGAATTTGGAACATCTCCTTCAGGTCGCCGACATGATCACCTATCTGCTTGGACTTTACCAGCATATCGTCCACGTAGACTTCCATGGTCTTCCCAATTTGTTCTTTGAACATCATGTTCACCAAGCGTTGATAGGTCGCTCCAGCATTCTTCAAACCGAAGGGCATCACCTTGTAACAATATAAACCCCGATCAGTCATGAACGAGGTGTGCTCTTCGTCTTCGGGCTTCATCGGGATCTGGTTATATCCCGAATATGCATCCATGAAGCTCAAGAGTTCGTGGCCGGCTGTAGCATCCACGAGCTGATCTATTCTTGGCAGGGGGAAACTATCTTTGGGGCATGCTTTGTTCAGGTCGGTGAAGTCGATGCAAGTCCTCCACTTTCCATTCTTCTTTTTTACTAGCACAGGGTTGGCAACCCAGGTCGGGTAGTAAGCTTCTCTGATGAACTTGTTAACCAGAAGCTTGTCCACCTCCTCCTTAAGTGCTAAGTATCTTTCCCCTGTCATTGCCCTTCTTTTCTGACGAACTGGCTTAAAATGAGGATCAATGTTCAGCCTGTGAGACATCACCTCTGGATCTATTCCCACCATGTCCTCATGATTCCATGCAAACACATCCAAGTTCGCCTTTAAGAAGTCAGCGAGCTGGATTCTCAGCTCCGGAGTTAATCCTCTTCCCAGCTTCAAACATCGCTCAGGATCTACCTCGCTGACTGGTACGTCTTCTAACTCCTCA
The DNA here is from genome assembly GCA_019925255.1 of Litchi chinensis. Lineage (NCBI taxonomy): Eukaryota > Viridiplantae > Streptophyta > Magnoliopsida > Sapindales > Sapindaceae > Litchi > Litchi chinensis. Next base: position 16,987,488 of record CM034473.1, on the reverse strand, counting down.
ATTGGACCGGTAGCTCGGTCTGCATCTACCTCGCGAGGGTCCAGGTCGTGACTGACTCCCTTCTCAGTCATAGCTCGTGGCTCGCCCCCCGAGACCACGTTCACCTTCTTTCCTCTTACACCCATCTTTACTGCATCTTCGTAGCAACGACGAGCTAGGTGCTGTTCTCCTCGAACACATCCGATGCCATTAGGAGTTGGGAACTTCACTGTCAGAGTTCTGGTTAAAGTAACCATGTCCAACTCGTTCATAGCAGGTCTTCCGAGGACCACGTTATACGCCGATGGGCAGTCGATTATCAAGAAGTCTGTCAGGGTTGTGGCCTGACGTCCCGCCTCCCCCAGGGTCAAAGGCAATTTGATCTGCCCTACTGGTACTACCGCATCTCCAGTGAATCCAAATAAAGGCTTCGGGGATGGCCTCATTTGTTCTGCTCGCAGCCCCATCTGGTCGAAACAGCTCCTATACATCACGTTCACTGAGCTGCCGGTATCGATCATGATGCGCCTAACTTCCACATTGCTGATTTTAGCTCGTATAACCAGCGCATCATTATGAGGACTGATCACTCCTCTGGCATCTTCCTCTGTAAATACGATCTCGTCCGAGGTTGGTTTCGCTCTTTTGGTAGGTCCCTCCGACCCATTGAGCTGGAATGAATGATTCGCCTCTCGGACGTACCTCTCATGCGATCTGTTGGAATCACCTGCGATATGGGGGCCACCATAAATAGTAAAGATGGTTCTTACCGCAGGTTCCTGACCTTGCTCGGGAGCTCGCTGGGGCTGCTGCTGGTGTACTGGCTGTTGCTGCTGAGGTCGCTGGTGGTGAGGTCGCTGATCAGCAGGTCTTGCCACATATTCTCCCAAGCGACCTCGCCTTATCAATTTCTCAATGGCGTTTTTCAACGCCCAACAATCCGAAGTACTGTGCCCGACCTCGTTATGGTAGACGCAGAACTTGTTCTGATCTCTATGCTGAATGGGAGCCCTTATAGGATTGGGCCTCCCGAAGTCCTCCTTGTTTCGCTCGGCAGCGTAAATCCTGTCCGGTGATGCCGTCAGGACGCTGTATCCTTCCTGGCGACCCCAACGCTGAGGTCGCTCATATCTTGGCTCTCTTCTCGCTTTCTTGGCGATCTGGTTACTTGAGCCATTGTTTCTTCCTTCTTCGTTCCGGCCATTGTTTCTTCTCTTCGGCTGGCTGGAACTGCCCGCTTCATTCTTCTGATTCTGCTTTTTTGGGCCGAAGGTTTCTTCCCACCTGATCTCTTTCGCAGCTCGCTCGTAAAACTCTCCCAGATCCTTCACTGGGGACTTGTAAATGCTTTCATATAGCTTTCCATCCTTGCGCAGCCCAGCTGAGATCGCTGTCAGAATGCTTTCATCTGATGGGTGCTCGACGTTCGCGACCTCGCGTCTAAATCTGGTGATGTATTCCTTCAACGACTCACCCTGACGCTGAAAGATGGTAGCTAGGTGGCAGGATGGAGCGAGCTGCCTTCTCAGTGCCCTGTATTGACCAACGAACTTCTGCTGGCATTGCTCCCAACTTCCTATGCTGCGAGCTGGGAGATTTCTGAACCACGTTCTTGGAATATCCCCCAATGTGGCCGGAAACACTCGGCACTTCACCATTGGGTTTCCTGTCTGCAGATCCATCTGAACGTTGAAAGCGTCTAGATGGTCATATGGGTCACTGTCCCCATTGTACTGCTGAATGCTCGGCATCTTGAACCTCGGAGGGAGAGGCTGTGTCTCAATCTCCCTTGTGAATGGGGTTCTATCTCCGTAGAGCCCACACTGTTCCGGAACTCCTGGTCGTGCTTCCAACTGCTGGACCCTTTGGAGGAGCTCCTCTACTTGGGGGTCTCGGAGCTCGTATCTCCTCCTGTGATCCTGACTTGGAGCCGGATGTTCAGGGTCATACCTTTCGTCTTCCTCGAATTGACCCTCATGACGATGGGATCTTACCTGATGCCCATCCACCTCGTCGATATAACGAGCTGCGGCTCGGACTCTACCTTGGCCAACTTCCATTCGCCTGTTTCCCTCCTGGCTCGGTCTTGCTACCAGGCTATCAGGTCGCGCGACCTCCCTTTCGTGCTGTACAGGGTGTCTTCCAGCCCTTGAACGCGCATTGGATGAGCGAGCTGAGTCTGCAGGTCGCGGGATTTCTCTTGCCAGCCTTTCAAGTCCTCGCGCTGGTTCGGGAGGCTGGGGCACTCCCTGTGGTGCCTGAACTTCCACCCTAGTCACGTTCTGAACCTGGGCTTGCACCAACATATTGACGGCTTCCGTGAGCTGTCTGACCGTTTCCTCCAACGCTTCCTGCCTCTGCAATAATGTATTCTGTCCTTCGGCCGTCGGAGCAATTGGGACCGCTTGACGGTGAGGCAGAGGAGGAATGCCTGTTGTAGCCCCAAGAACCTGCTCATGGGACGGGCCTGCGGCATGCGTGATTGCATCTTGCCCAGGCTGTAAGTTCCGCTGGGATTGGTTCACGTGACTTTCCGCCTGGTCGTCATCTCCAAGGAACCTGTTTGATCTAGTCTTTGCCATAATGTCTGAATTTGATGAATCGAATGGAAAAGATTGCAGTCTGGGCCCTCCTTCTAGCGCCAAAATGTCGACGTTGATTTTCAGTCGACGAGCAATCAATGCCCAATACCTGCAATCAATGTGAGAAAAAACGAAAACCAAGAAAAGACAAAGATAGAAACACAGGATCGAACGAGGAACACTAAGCTTTTACGTGGTTCGGCAATATAAAGGCCTACGTCCACGACTGTCTATCTCTCAAATTCTGCAAAGTGACAGTATATTATTCAATATTTTTCGCTGATGTTACAATGTTTTCAATCCCTATTTATAGGGAAAGAAGAGTTACAATTCTGGTTGTAGCAAATCAGGAAAAGAATCCTGAATTAATTACATTCCCTAAACAATTGGGAAAAATAAGGAAAAGAATTAATTATGCTTCCTAATATATTTAGATAATATTAGGAAATTGCTATATTTATCTCAAGATAATGATGACTTGCATTTGAATTTGAATTAATCTCCATGTCTGACGAGGAAATCATGGTTTGATTGGGCAATTGCCATATTCGGAGAGAGAGAATCACTATTGAACTTGGTAACTGCCTGTTCTGGAAGATACTATGCTTATCACGTGTCTGAGCGAGCTAACGCGTCATGGTGGTCTCAAGCTCGAGCTCGCTTACAAGCGAGCTGCGCAGGCGGCGAGCTGCGACCTGGCTGTATTTATAGGTCTGTTGATGCCAGCTGGAAGTCTTGATGGTCTTTGAGTCAACACTGGGCCTCGTCTGATGGGCTTTGACTACGCTGACCTCATTGGGCCTTCTCATTGGGTCTTAAATGGGCATAAATTGGACTTTTACCAGCCCAATTATTGAGTCCGAAAAATACACATAACATATGTGGACACGTATATCTGAGAGTTTGGACGGTCCATCAGGCGATCAATCATCATTTGCTGAGCAGTGAGCACAGAGATTCGAGATGAGTTTAAGAAAAATCTATTCTCTAATAAATTAATTGACAAATTAGAGTTCATGCAGACCCTCGTATTAGAATATCTTTAGTTGAGAAGTCACTTGTCATCAACAAATATTAATATCATACGAAATTGGCAAAAAAGAAAAAGAAATTCAAAACCCTACATGGCACGAAATCCCAATTCAGGTGTTATGTAATTTTCTTGTTGATTATTATGTAAGTACTCGAGAAGACTTGTTAAAAAGTCATCAAGGTTTAATTAATTTAATTACTTGTAGTTTGGTTAATAAACAATAAAATTACAAGTAGCCGTCGGCAGTGTTTGTTTACTAGTCTTCTATCTCTCTTGCACAACAACACACCTTTCATGCATCATATATTCATATTCATGAATCAATGATACATATGTGACAAAAATATCTGCGTCAGTGGTTCATTTTATATAAAGTCGCTCCTTTGACCACACAAACTTTTCCTTTCTACATTATTCGTGTTTTATTTTATTTTATATAATTAAGAGCAAGTGAAACTTCCACACAAATTACAAAAGAATTAAAAGAATCCAAAATAGTGTTTGATGAAGATAAAGATCAGATGCAACTGTGTAGGTCATTAAATATTTTGGTGTCTATTGGGAGGGAAGTGTCTTGCTTTGTTGAGAAAAGGAAAAGTTCCCCATGATCAATGGAAACTTCACCAGATTATCTGTTCATATAAAATAATTAATTAACTATGGATTATGTTAGTTGGACTTGGGTGAGTGTGACTATTTTATTTTATTTTAAATTTATGATTTTATTTTTCATCCCTATTTCTTCTCAGATAGATAATTCTCTACACTAAATTTAATACTTGTATATGCGCACACAAAAAAAAAAAAAAAAAAAAATTATCTTTTACATATGCCTTTAAAGTATAAAAGAATTATATTTTTCAAATAAATATGAGTTTGCATAAATTTATTTTCTTTTAAAATTTTAACAAACTAAATTATTCTGAAAGGAGGTTTGCAAAACCCCTCCAAGATTTGATTTATTTCGCAAGATACAATTCTTCAGTGTCAAATTTAAATAAATATTCCCTTATAGTATGTATATCAAAACAACTCTAAAATTTTGAAATTTGGTTAAAAAAAATCGTTAATTATATACCAAATACTCCTTTTCAGTTGTGTTTTATCCAAGTCAAATACCAAGAGAATTTTTACAAATCTCCCTTTTTTTTAAAATGGGTATCAACCTGTTGTTTACACATCTATATTTCTAGCTTGTTGTTTGAAGTCTTCAAGTTAAAGTTCACCAACTATATTTTTTTAATTAAAAATAAGTTTAAAAAAAATGTGATACCCATGAACTTCTACCAGATTGCCAGCCAAACTAGCAAAGTAATATTTCCTAATTATTACCAAGAAAGTAAAGTACGTACAGAAAACGAAAATGAATGATAATAGCAAAATAATAAGAAAGGACTAGAGAAGAAAAGAAGACGAGTATATATATAAAACGAGTTGGCTCCACATTCCACTCTCAATAAGGAAGAGTAGGTCACCTTGTCTAACTTTTGATCTTGTCACATTATTATCGTGGTTAGCTTTACTTTCTTTGCTACATCTTCACATAAAATATTGACCAGCAACCTGTTTATAATTAAATTTTTTTTAAAAAAAAAAAAAAAAAAAAAAAGAATTTGACTAGCAACCATTCTCACAAAATAATGCTTAGACCCACTATTAATATACTCAGACTAATTATTTCTACGTACAACTTCTAACCTAAATTGACTGCTTTGGCTTTTGCCTTACAAACATTTTATTATAATATAATAAAAAAATACATCATAATCATTTTTAAAAATCACTGCTAAAATTTGTTAAAAATCCATCTATAATTTAGTAAAAGTTAATAAATAACGACCAAGTACAATTTTGTTCAAGGGATATTCCTAGAATATTTACTCCGTACAATTTCTTTTATTTTAAGCTTTTTATTTGGTAGAGAGAGAGATATATTGATTCATTTTTAATTTTTTATATACAAAATGACCGTTTTCTAAGATGCGAAATTGCGGATCGGAAAGGATATTTTATTTATTTATTGAATTCAGTAACATGTTTAACAGTAGAATGTGACGTCATCAATTCACATCATTGATGAAAGAGGTAAAATTGAAGTCTGAAAATGGCAGTGACACACATGACTCTCACATGAAAGAGTTGGCGTGCTTTATCTCAGTTAAGTAATAAATATATTATAAAACGTATTATTATGTTGGCATAATACTAATAATAAATCAAAACAAATTGCATTGTCAATTAAATTTGGTAGTCGGCCATTGGAATTGCTAATCATGTGTAGAGCTTTAAATGACAAGAAACATTTGGGTTTTGGCTTAGTGATGTCTGCAAATCTCTTAAATGTTATATATATACTTAACTTTGTATATATTACTATTATTGAGACTACTAAGGTTGTTGTATTTATGACATGAAATATAGTGTTATACTCTCTCACATAGTACTGGATTGTTCTTATTGAATTATTTTACTAACAAGATAGTAAGATCCACATAAAAACGACACATAAAAACGACAAAATAAAATTGGTCAAATGATATATCTCTCATCCTTACATTTAAATGATTTTGAATTTAAATCATAATCCCAACTTATTATAATCGTTAAAAAGAATCCACATAAAAATTATGTTGATACATGAGTTATTAGTAAAAGTAGAGCATCATTTGATAGAATTTATTATTGAACATAAATTACAGGGGTGTATTTAATTTAAGATTTAATTGAAATTTAAATGTTTTTAAAAGTTTGAGTGTATTTAATTTAGATTTGAATAAATTTCATTGAAATCTATGTATATTAAATCCAAATATGTATGAAATTCATTTAAATATAAATATATTCAATTCAGATTTGTATTAAATCCAATAAAATATATATGCATTCAATTCAGATTTATATAAAATCTAATAAAATTTAGATATATTAAAAAAATCATTGACTTCACAAATTTCATTTAAGTGATAAATTTAGATAATTTAAAGTGATTCTTATGAATAAAAAGTATATAACAAATATTACCATTCTTCTTAAGATTTCATTGGATTTCTTAAAAAATTCTAATAAAATTAATATGAAAAATATATAATCTGTGAATTCTATTAAAATCTGTCATTAAAAAATTTATATATTAAACTCCGATAAACTTTAAATTAAATGCACCCCCTAGAATTATATACATGTTGCTCTATGTGTTTATATAGTATAATTACTTGTATGTCTATTGCATTCAATATTTCCTTAACAAAATTAAATGAAAAAAATCTGGTGATCCCTCTTGCAACTAGCTTGCAACATTATAATTGCATTAGTAGTAGTATCATTATGTTTGTATCACTGAATAATTATATTGTTAAATGTAATAAAAGTTGAGTTATTCCAATAATAAATTTTAAACCAACATAAATAAATTTATAGATTTAAATCATAGTTTTGAAAATATCATGTTGAAAAATAGATCATAATGTTAGAGTTCTCAAATTTTTTTTTCCAAATTCATATTTAAATGACATGATATATGCATATTTTATAACTCATAACATAATATGATAATTAATATGATGTTAATAATTTATATGATATGTTATTTGTGCATGAATGTGGAAAAAAAATATAGAAAATCTAGCGTTACTCTAAAAAATATACTATATCTATCAAACATTGGCTTTAAAAGAAATATTTGTTTCCTAAGAATTACCTTTGTTTGTTTCAATTACACGGATAACCATAACCATAACAATGATATAAAATATTCATGGAAGAAATACAGACAAAAGTGAGTGACTACATAAAATATGAATCTCATTTTCTTCATGCAGTGAGTGTAATATTTTTTGTCTTACAAAGATATGTATGTAATTTGATCGGCAAAAAAGATATGATAAAAGTCAAGTGAAGACAGTAGAGCGAGGAGTGAGTGACGGCAGACAAAAACATGACTCACACTGCTCTAGGCCACATAGACAGTTTCCATAATTTCTGATTATAAAGTCATTCATTTTTCACACTATATATGTATATATATTGATTAAAAAGAAAAAGAAAAAGAAATATGTTAAAAGGTTGGTGATAAGAAGAAAGAAGAACTGATTTTGTCGGTCAAATTAAGACGCTAAACACCTCGTAAAGTGGCATTACCTGCGGAGCAATTTTATGTAATGCAAACAAAAGTATAAAATGTTACTATCTCTCCGTTGATTATGATTATGTCAATATTGCATGGTCAAGATTTTTTAGTTTAATTAATTGTATATAAACGTTTTGTTTGGGTTACATGGCGTGCTTATATACAATTACACAATTAATGTGTTGCACTTGATGTGAACTTAAATTTTGTTCTTGTCAATGCGTAAGTTTGAACAATTGTACAGAGACAGAGCATTATGGTCTTATTTAAAGTGACATGCTTTAGTCTGTTGATGTTTTATTACTGTAAAATTAGAAAACATTTGAAAATATGTATAAAGAAAATAAGAAAGCTAAAATATGTAAATAGATTTGACTTGTTGCTACTAAACAACCATTGTTATGAAGGTATAGGTGAAATTTTTACAAATTTTATTATAAACATCAACCAACATTGGATGCTTAGTTAAAATCTAGTTAATTAATATATATATATATATATATATATATATATATAGAAAGAGAAAGAGATAATACTAGGGTTTTCAAATATTTTAGTTAAATGATATGACATGTGAGTTGTCAAGATCTTATTATTTATCACATCATCTCATCATTTATAAGATTTTGATAACTCATGTGTTATATTATTTGGACATGTATTTAACCAAAATATTTAGGAAGTCTAGCATTACTCGATATAAATAGAGTAATACTAGGTTTCTTTTTTTACCCAAATCTATATCTGTAACATATGAATTATCAAATTCTTATAAATCATAAAATGATATGATAATTGATATGATGTTGATAATTTACATATCACATTGCTCGAGAATTTAATATTACTCATATAAATATATTTTATTAAAATCTATAAAAGTGATTATTTTATGATCTGGACAGATTTGACATTAATTTTAAAGAGTAAACTATGGTTACTTTTGAAAAATGAATATGAAATAATTTATTGTAAATTAAATGACCAAATCATCTTAATTAATTTTGTAATTAAAACATTTATGTTTCAAAACATTGCAATTCATCAATGAATAAACAATATCACTCATATAAATATATTTTATTAAAATTTATAAAAGTGATTATTTTATAATTTGGACAGATATGATATTAATTTTAAAGAATAAACTATGGTTACTTTTGAAAAGTGAATATGAAATAATCTATTGTAAATTCAATGAATTAATTAAATGATCAAATCATCTTAATGAATTTTATAATTAAAACATTTATATTTCAAAACATTGCAATTCATCAATGAATAAACTTAAACCGACATCCATCCCTCTCCCTCTCCACCCCCCCCCCCGCCAAAAAACCTAAAAAAAAAAAGGTAACACTAGTGAAAATGGTTTCTCAAACAGATGGGCGAGCCAAATTTTGACCCCTCTGCCAACATGATTCTTGCCTTGCCTTGCTATATCAGATTTGTACTTTTTAGCTTTTAGGTACAGGCAGTTAATGACACACACCACCTGAAAGTGAAAGTCAAGCCTTCCAAGCTTTTCTTCTGGTCTTAGAAGTTACAGCAACTATTTATTATAATATAAATTTTTACAATGGTCAATCTTAATTCTCAGCTCTGTAACTCCCAAACTTTACCACACCATGACAAATTTGCCGTTGAAAAATTATCTGTCTGATTGCATAAAAAAACATAAATTATGCTGTAATGAGAAGTCACTTAATTGCTACAACCGTTCCAAAGTTTACATGCTTTAGCAGTAGGCAAATAAAAATAACTAGTAAAACAGAGGAGGGAGAGTCTGTGTAATTAAAATCCAAATCGGAGCAAGAATTACTATAAAATGACCATCGTTTCTCTCTCTTTATACCCATCACTCTTCTTGCTCTCTCAAAAAACACTTCTCAGTCTCTCTCTCTCTCTCCCTCTCTCTCATTAGTGATCTGTCTCGGTTCGATTTTGAGTGTTTGATATAGAAGTAACAGAATAGGCATTAGGTGTCACAGACAGATTGTGAGAGAGCAGGCATTGCACAAAACAACCCACATAATAAAGTTCCTGAATTGGGTCTCTTGTGCTGTTTTTGTGTCTGTTTTTCCATGTAACAACACCTTCTTTTCGATTATAAATACACACTCTCCATTTGAATCACATCGAGAGACATTTTTTATTTTTTATATTTATTTTTGTTTGAGTGTGTCTCCTCCCCTGTTTTCCTCCGTCAAAAATGCCGCAGATTTCAGCGAACCTTTTGATACCGGAGTCACTTCAAGTGTCGAGAGAGGATATCGCTGGGCAGATTGGTTTGATATGGGAGCTAATCAAAGTGCCATTGATAGTTCCTCTTTTGAAACTGGGTGTCTACATATGCCTGGCCATGTCACTCATGCTCTTCATGGAGAGACTCTACATGGGTGTTGTCATCATTCTTGTCAAACTCTTCTGGAAAAAACCAGAGAAGCGTTACAATTGGCAGCCCATAGAAGATGATGTGGAGCTTGGTAGCTCTAATTTCCCCGTTGTTCTCGTGCAAATCCCAATGTTCAATGAAAGAGAGGTCTGTTACACTCTCACACTCATTCTCTCTCTTTTTGGTTTAACAATATATCTGGGTTTTTGATTGAAATCATTTGGTGCTTTTGTTGTCTGTTTTGGGGGTCACGCAGGTCTACAAGATCTCCATTGGAGCAGCTTGTAATCTATCTTGGCCGTCCGATCGTCTCGTCATCCAAGTCCTCGATGATTCAACTGACCCTGCCATCAAGGTATTATAAAAAAGGGAAAAAATGTCACTTTCTTCATTTGACTGGCTTTTGCTTCTACATCGATTTATTTCGGTTGTTGCGTTACACAAATGACCTTTTTTTTTGGGCTAGTTGGTCATGTAATTTGTATCTATCTAACACGGTTTTGCTTCATTTGTGGAAATGAATGTAAAAATTAACAAATTTGCCATGTGGGTTGTTGTTGTGGTGAAATTGTAAACAGCAAATGGTGGAATCGGAGTGCCAAAGATGGGCTAACAAAGGCATAAACATAACGTACCAAATTAGAGAGACGAGAGGTGGGTACAAAGCCGGTGCTCTCAAAGAAGGCCTGAAGAGAAGCTACGTCAAACACTGCGAATACGTGGCCATTTTTGACGCCGACTTCAGGCCCGAACCGGACTACCTTAGACGAGCCATTCCTTTCTTGGTCAATAACCCTGACATTGCCCTGGTTCAGGCTCGCTGGAGATTTGGTAAGCCAAACCAAACCCAACCCACCACACTCACTACACACACCCCTACTACACTTGCTCTAAACTACTAAACTATAAACTCATTATTATTATTGATTTTAGGCTTTGATTTGGGTAGTTAAATGACCTTATAATCTTAGTCTCAAAATTAACGAAAGTGTCGGTGGTCTTTGCTTTTTTTATTTTTTTTTGTTTTAATTTGTTCTAGTGTTGGTAGTAAAAAGTGTAAATAGGCTTTGGCCTTCGTCGGCGGAATTGGTTGCAAACTGCATGGACTGACATGGGGTCCACTTGGAAACCCACCAATCACGGTGTGGGGACCACCTTGCTCCCAGTCTGACATGGCAAACCTTTAATATGAAACTTGTGTCCCACATCACCGTACATCACGACTCACATTAAAAAAAAGTTTACGACTGCACCTACTCTAGCAAATCCCACTATCAAATACCACACACTAGTGTGTGTTAATCAACTGTACAACTTTAATTTAGAATTTCTCAAACTATTATTCAATTAAAATACTTAGACCATTGTATTTATTTCATATTTTAATTTCAAAAAGGGAGAATTTGCACTAGAAAACATATGGAATATGAAATTTAACTTCCGACGTGTTAAGGGTATAGTTGTCATTTAGAGAAAAGGATAAGGATGCTAGTTGTGTTGATAGTATATACATATATATATATATTTCAAGTTATGAACAGCCCGGGATGCATCATGCACGGATCTTACTGTCAAAATGATGAGGGTTCATTTATGGTGTAGAATAAAACTCTGTTGGTGGTGAATTTCAAAACTTGATAAGTAGAGGGATCAAAGTGTAATTTAAACTTTTTATAAACTTTTTTTAATTTTTTTGAGGTGCTTAGTGGGACCCAATTAAAGGAAAAACTGTTAAAACGAGGGTGGTACAGAGTCACTCAACTGGCCGACACCCTACTTACCGACACTTGGAAAGGTCATATTACACAAGACGTAATTGGATATTAGTAAGAAAAGAAAATTATTTTTTTTTATAAATTAAAAAAAAAAGTCAGTTACATTGGATATTGAAACTGCCTCGTGCTGCTTCTGACGTGGCACATTTTGATTGAATCACGTGAGTGACCATTTTAATAGTTCGTCGACAATTGTTTATTTGGGTGACATGTGTGGACATGCATGTGACTGTATGATATGATTTATTTATTTTTTTAATAATTTATAGTAATTGAATTGAAGTGTGTACCGATGCTAACTTCGATGACGGTTGCTTGTCTGTTTGGACAGTGAATGCAGACGAATGCTTGTTGACACGGATGCAGGAGATGTCCTTGGATTACCATTTCACAGTGGAGCAAGAAGTTGGCTCTGCAACCCATGCCTTCTTTGGTTTCAATGGTACATATGTGTCACCTTTTGTTTGTGCCTCAATTTTCAACTTGTTTTGTTGAATTTATTTGGTTGACATGTGTCACATATTCAAATTTGCCTCTTCTTTGATAGGGAAATCATAAAAAGTCGTTGGTGGTTGGTGTAATTGATGAATCAGAGAATCATCTGCTATATAGCAATCAAAATAAATTTAGATACTAGTCATATAATTAAAATTAGTCTTCACGTAAATTTTCCAGGGATGTGCATTGTCAGTACCATTATAGCTATATGTGTTTTAATTGTTGAGCATTAAATTATTGCAGGAACTGCTGGTGTATGGAGAATTGCTGCTATCAATGAGGCAGGAGGCTGGAAGGACAGAACTACAGTGGAGGATATGGACCTGGCTGTTCGTGCTAGTCTCAAGGGATGGAAATTTGTGTACCTTGGTGATCTCCAGGTATTGCTAATGTGTATATATATATTTCTTAATGACACATTGTATGTTCAAGTTCGTAATCTTGATTTGCAATCGATTTTTTTTTTTTTTAAATAATGTGCTATTTATGTTGTATAATAGGTGAAAAGCGAACTTCCTAGTACTTTCAAAGCCTTTCGTTTCCAGCAGCACCGATGGTCTTGTGGTCCTGCCAATCTGTTCAGGAAAATGGTGATGGAGATTGTCCAAAACAAGGTTAGTAAACTCCAATTTGAAATAATGATTCTAAAAAAAATTTACCATGTTCCATCTATATTCTATCCCCTGAATGCTAATTTGTGTTATTTGGATATTGATGCAGAAAGTGAGATTTTGGAAGAAAGTGTATGTCATCTACAGTTTCTTCTTTGTCCGGAAGATTATTGCCCATATGGTCACCTTTTGCTTTTACTGTGTTGTACTTCCCCTGACCATTTTGGTTCCTGAAGTTGAAGTTCCAATATGGGGAGCTGTTTATATTCCATCCATTATCACCATTCTGAATTCAGTTGGAACTCCAAGGTCTAGTCTACTCATAAATGATCGTTGCATTTTATTGTTATATATTACATTGTTGATTTTATCAACGAAGGATATATCATTTTCTTGAACTTGCAGGTCTATTCACCTGTTGTTTTACTGGATTCTTTTTGAGAATGTGATGTCGTTGCATAGAACTAAGGCAACATTTATTGGCCTACTTGAAGCTGGGAGGGCCAACGAATGGGTTGTCACAGAAAAACTTGGAGATACCCTCAAGAATAAGGCGGCTGAAGCAAAGAACAAAACAAACACCAAAGCAGCACCCAAAAGACCTAAATTCAAGTTCACAGAGAGGTAAGATTTCATTTTCACTGAATTTTATCTGTGTACACATGTCAAGCATCAGCATTTCATTAGAACTCTCAACTATTTCTTTTATGCTCAAATATAAACAGTGGTTAATACACAATGGAACAGAGAGACTACTGGACATTTTGACCAAATCCTACAAGCTTTAAATAAATAATAATATTTATATAAATTTGGTTCTTCAGTCATAGTAGTTGTGAGTGTCTTTGGATCCTTCTATTAAATATTACAGAAAAGATATAATAATAAAAAAATAACTTTAGATTTGTAGTTGGGCGGTTTCAGTTTCAAAAAGACAAAGTTTCGGCCTACCTAATATCACATAATTATTAATTATAATTAATCGTATTTTTTTGGACATATATATGACCCCTTTTTTAAAATGAAATTAAGAATCTATAGTATCAAATTTTAACTTGCACTTTCTTGTTCCCCAACAGAATGCACACCTTGGAGCTGGGATTTGGAGTGTTCCTCTTCTTCTGTGGATGTTATGATTTTGTTCATGGAAAGAACAATTACTTCATATACCTGTTCCTCCAAACGATCTCCTTCTTCATCACAGGATTCGGCTACGTTGGCACCATTGTTTAAGGATGGTACTCCAAAGTTATATATAATATATATAACCGGCACAAGCATCTTCATGTCTGTCATGCCTTATCCATATTTTCCTTCTCTCCAACCAATTATATATGTAAGTGGGGTTATGTGAGCGACAATAGATTGCAATTATTAGACAATTCAAACTTTTTTCAAACAAGAATAGTTCATTCAACATGTTTGGCATACAAAAAGTTATTGCCATAGCTTCCTCAGAAAAGTTCATGTGATCATTCAAGTGAACAAAGAAATTTAAAAAGAAATGCTGTTAGCATGTAGACACATTATATTGACGAAAGCAGCATATGGTTTAGACAACAGGAAGATAATTATGTCATTTTCTTTGAATAGATTGCTTGTAATTGTGAGAGTTTGTTTTTCTTTTCTTTTATTTTCCCCATTGGTTAGTTTGCTAAGTTTTGAGGAGATCAATAAGTTATTGTAATCAAAGTTAATTTATGAGTATCAAATTTTCAAGTGTTTCTTTTGTCCTAAGATTGTATTAGATCTATTGATATACTTGAATGAGATAGAAGCTGTTTGACAGGTTGTCAATGCTCTCTTTGTGGTCCCTTTCTACAACACCTGCTCCACTTAAATTTATTCCTCAATAAAATGTTGTCTTCTCAGTTATTTAACTTTGACTTTTCACTGCATTCTCCAAGACTTTAATTCTCAAAATTTTATTGAAAATATCCCAATATTTTTCCCATTCGATCTATGGTTGCCAGTAAAATATTTTCCTATGATATACATAAGTTCATCTGATTATATGAGATCCTCTGTACCCTTTTACATACTTTCCATAAGTGTATTTGATGGATTTTCATACATTTGATGTATCACAGACTCTTTAATATTACTATTAAAAGGCCAAGTGTGATGATCTATGATTTCCTGATGAGCAGGGCTGTGGGCAGAGAATCATAACCAGTGTTGTTTAAAGAAAGTAATCTTGTATGCCGATTAACAAGTATTTGGTCCTCATCATTTCTGATCTCTATATTACAAATATTATATAGACAAATGGGAAACATTTCCATGTTTACTTTTCATGCCTTGTCCTCCCAATCATTTGTTACCCTGTGACATTGAACTATGATTTAGCCAATTCCATCAAATCTGGAGTCTTATCTTTCTCCTTTTTGTATCGTCTGTTTTTTACTTTTGAGAGGTTTAGCTTTCAAAAGTTACACTTAAATGATAGTTTCTTGAAGCAGAAGTGTCATTATCTGTCCAACCTTTTTTTTCTTTTACTCTAAAGCAATGGAAAACAGAAACAGGTGCTATCTCCAAAGGTGATTCAATAATATTATAAAATATATAAAATAAGGGAAACAATAATGTTGCTTAAGCGCCTTGGGAAGGCAACATATATAGTCATATATTTTTAATGTAATGTATGCAATAGATTATAGAAACTTCCAAATCAAGTTTGGCAAGTGATTAAAAACATAAAGTGGCAAAATCAAGGGGCTCAGTAACAGTAAATGATTAAACTTTGGGTGCTTTGTTAATGATGTCGAAAACTGTTTTGCAGACTTCTTTCTTTATCTTTTTGTTGCCTTTAGCACATGCATGACTCTCAGTGGAAAAAGCTCCACTTAGCAGCCAAAAGAAAAAGACCATCACATAAAGAAAGCTTCCTGAAATATTGCATCTAAGTAAGTTAGCTTTGTTCAACACAGGACAGGAGTCAAGCTCTCTTTCTATGGTCATGTTCGTCAGAAGCCTCTCACTGTTGGAGCTAGCTGTTGTCTGTCCCTCCTCTCCATTGTTTTCACATTCCAAATATCCAACATTGATTTTTTGTTCACAGCATTTGTGTCAATATCTAAATAATAGGCTAGTCGTTAATTAGGTTGGTTATGAGCATCCTGTGACGGTGGAATTACGTATGTCATTTTCACACCGATTAAAACTATGTGGATCCTCATCACATGATTGAGTGGAGAAGAACGTTTTGATCCCACATTGGTCCCCCAGCTCATGATAATAATGTGAGGCCTGTGTCATCAACAGTGAGTACAAGTACAATGATATTAGTCATAACAATGAACAAGGTTGTTCCCACAAAGAATACACACTGACAAAATTATATAGAAATCCCCACAAGGTGCATTGTGTTATAAATGCAAACAACCAACCTTGCTAGATTCCATAATGTACCTTATCAAAGAGTGGGCTGCTGCCTGCATATGGTTCAGCCACCCTTCTTCAATCAACCCTGCTAGCAACAACCCCCAATTGTCCAATAAAGCACCCTTTTAATCTCTGCGATCATCTTTTGAACTCCAGTTATATCCAAATGTTCAGTCCCACAAAGTAAATTTTCAACAAAAATAAAACCAGCTCCAAAATGACTGCATCCAGATTTTTTAATATTTTTCATCTTTATTATCAAAAATAATTAATGCATGAATATGTGTGTTAACCAGCTGTCTTTTCTGCTTCCATTTCACATTAGTACAGAGATTCCAAAACTAAACTTGCATTTTTAGGAACCCAATTCTTCTAAATTGTTCTTGCTTAAGACTAATTAAATTTTCTAGTATGACATTACTTTTCCTTTTTTTTTTCGGGGAAGGGAGTATGACAATTACTTAAATGACACAAAACTACAAGTGAAAACATCATTAGTTATAGAAATAAGCAGCATGCGAAGCCGCTGAATTCGTGAATGCTCGATATTCACATTTAAAAAAGCCAAGTGGATGTTTTTGTTAGATTGGTCCACAGTCCACACTTTATCATAGTCAGACACAGCGAGAATTCTGCCAGGCCACATGCAGTGTGGTTTTCCATGGCAGTAGCTTGTATCTTTGATGACCATTACTAATCACTATTCACTAAAGTTTCTCAATTTTTATGTGGGGTTTGTTACAGCAACACACACCATATTTTTCTTTTTTTATATGTTCTTATTATTATTATTATCGTTTAACTAACAAATAAATCTTATTATATATTTTTCTTCAGCGTAATCTGGGGAAGCTGTGCCTGGACTTTAACTGCCACCTCTAATTTGACAAGTTGGGTTAACTTCTAATTTTAATGTAACGGTGTGACAAAAGTCACTGTGATATTCCTGTGTGTGTCACATGATGACATGAATGCTAACAAAATAGAATTATTCGAGGGCTTAAATAAGGTTAGTTGAGAGGTCATTTCTGTCTTGGTGCTAGATTTTTGGAACTATCCTTGTTTTAGTGCAGCAATAGCTCCATCCATTTATAAGTTGAGACAAATCAAATCTAGAATTGATGCATCGGGTTCTCATTTATCTCACTGCCCACAATTGATGAAACTCCAAGGACCCATGCCTCTGCAACATGGGGACACCCCCTCTTTAATCTCTAATATTCCATAGCATCTCTCCAATAATATTCTCTTCTCCTATCAAATACCAACATGCACAATTTTTGTTTACGAGCTCAATAATATCTTCTCTCTCTCTTTCTTTCTTTTTTTCCGCTTTGTTCACCTTATTCATTTTTTTTTTGGCTCAATTTTGTCACTGTAATAATAATATAAGTGATATATTATCTATATCATGGAAAACAATAAAAAATAAAAATGAAATACAAAAAAATTCGTCATTGGCTTGGGCTTTGTTACAGTTAATATATTTAGAAATCAGGTAATTTGGTGAAATGGAACACACCGACATGTATTTCACATTCATTATAATTAGTAGATTACAGGTTACATGATAAAACTTCCAATAAGAGATAAAAGTTACACAAAAAAATGAAAGATAGAACAACCTGACAAGTGGTCCATATGTTTGGATAAATACATAACTCTTTAGATTGACCAACAAACTACAACTCTAAAACACCCTTCGACTCTTTCAACTTTTTTATCCCTTGCTCAAACGTAGGGGTGAGCAAGCACACCCAGTTTGGATTTCAAGTAAGCAAAACAGTGACTAGACAATGGGTTGGTTAAACAATCTGCTATCTGATCGCATGAAGGCACAAAAGGAACATCCAAAACTTACCATATTCCGAACATGGGACCTCTTTGTTTTCTCATATTCCATAGCATCTCTCCAATAATATTATCTCTTCTCTCTCTCTCTCTCTTCTTTTTTTTTTCAATTTTTTTTTTTGCTCAATTTTGTCACTGCAACAATAATATAAGTGATATATTATATATACCGTGGAAAAAAAAAAAGAAAAAAACAGTAATGGTCATTGGGTCAGGCTTTGTTACTATTGTTATCAGGGGCTTTTTCTACTACAGAATGCCATAGTTTGTTGTCCTCAAAGGGCCTTGTGGATCTACTTGATGTTCCAAATAAGACCGACCATCTAATGAATAATAATCTATTTTAATTTTCATGACTTTTTTATGGGAAAAAATATTTTCAATTAGATGAATTAAGGACTATGTATTCTATGAAATTATCTTTTGGCTTTTTCTTCCTCAAGCGAAATAAATCAGTGACTTGGGCTAACCTAAAGTCCACCCATAAAAAATATAGACATAACTCAAATTGTATAGAGGTGGACTGAAGCCCACTCTAGAAGACTAGAACTCACCTTCTACCAATATGTCATATTACAAATTTATGTCTTGCATTGAAACCACAGTCATAAGCACGCAGCAGAACGAAGAAACCAAGCTCCTCGGTCACTTAAACTACATGACATTTCTGGGACAAATTTATCTGACTCAAGCTTCGGCAACTTTGATGTTTCAGGACAATTTTATGATTTTATCTAAGTTACAGCTTGAAAAACCGTAACAAGACAACCAAAACACTATTTTTACGTTGTATTATGGGCAAGGAGGCAGGTAAAAAAAAAAAAAATCATATCCTAAAACATGAATTTCCATCAAAGTACATGCGGCATCAATACAATTTAGGAAATTACTAGATGGTCAATATTTTCTATTTTTTCACTCGAACTTTTTCCATTATTTTAATAAAAGAATCCTTATCAATAATTTATTCCTTCCTATGTAAACTATATACAAAACTTACCTCTTTAAAGATTTAATTGTCTAAACTTTTGTTATTTATTTTTTTATTTTATTAGATTATTTTTATAATTTTAATAAACTATTCTTTTAGTTTATAATTTAAATGTTTATTTATTTATATATATGCCAATCGATAAGGGCATTTTTAAATATTTTGTAATAATATTTGTGTGTGTATGTATATAATTAGTTTTTTAAGATCTAAATTTTATGTATTTACATTAGTTAGAAAGATATTTTGAATATTATAATGTTTTAAAATATAAATTCAATATGAAATACGTTATATAAATTTAATTTGATATGGATTTTACAAAATAATTAAAACCTCAAAGATTTTACAACGGAGTTACAGTCTCAAGAATTTTACAATAGAATTAAAATCTCATAGGCCCAATCATCTTCAGTAATATATAATATTAATATTTTTTTTTTTTTTTTTTTGAAAAAAAAAAAAATTCAGTCCACAAAATCCCTAGTAAATTATATTAACAATCAAGCTCTTGAAAATTTGTTCATAAAATATTCGATAAGTTACATTAACATTTCAACTTTAAAAAATTCGTCCACAAAATTCTAACAAACGATATTAACATTTTAACTTATAAAAATCAGTATAGAAAATCCTTAATAGATGATACTGACTTGAAATATTATTTTGATTTGGTCCCGAAAGGAAAAATCCTGACTCTGTACCTGACATGCTTCTCAATATTGTCCCCGAAAGGAAAACAATTGAGACTATATAATCTTAAAATAATATTTTGATCGAGATCATAAGAATAATATAATCTTGAAAAAATACATACGAAGAATGGAAACACAAATTTAATTCTAAATTGCTTTCAAATATGAATTTACAGCATAGAAGCAAAACCGAAAAGAACAGATTAAAATGTTTCCAAGCCAACTTTTATTAATTACTCAGAATCATAAAGAGTATTTATTTACATGTATTAAACATCGAATAAAATTAAATCAAAGAGAATTAAAATCTAAACTAAGTTAGAGCAACCCACATATATAAGAATTATAATGTGTGATATTCTACATAAATTTCATACGAAATCGTAATTCTATTAGTGAGTTTATAATATTATAAAGGTATAAAACAACTCTATAACATTATAAAGTCAAATCTTCCATAAAAAAAATGTATAGAATCTCATAGTTGATTAATCCTCTATATTTATTTCAATAACAAATCCACCCAGTTTTGTTAAAGCTTTTCAAACCCCATGAAAGTCACAACTAAGAGGTCCAAGATTGGAATTATCAATGTCTAATAAGTTCAGATAATTGAACTCATTAGCAAAACTTACCTCATGATTCCCAGCCAAATCATCAACCTTCGCTTGAACCATTTTCTTCAATTTTTGCAAGGATTCAACATATTGTTCTAGCTCATCTAACTCATTAATATTTTCAATTCCTTGATCCCACCAAAACCCTTCACTGCTACTTTTCTCCTTGCTCTTCTTCTTTTCCTCCTCCAACCTCTTACATGACTCCTTGTATTGCTCTCGTACCATGTTGAGCCCGAGGACTACATTCCTACTTGCAGGCCCTGGACAGTCCTTTCCGGTGAGACAACGTTGGAGGATGTCATCGGCGTCTGGGTGCCCGAAACTGAAGGGCCTTAGATGTGGTGACAAGATGAATATTGCGACCTCAGCGTCACATAGTTCACAAAGCTCACTAGCCTTGTTAAAAAGCCCTTTTTTGCGCTTGGAAAATGTCACTTCTCTGCTGGATTCTTTCTCCACTCTCTTGAGTTCAATCTTTTGACGACCTTTTGTTTTCCTGTTGTTCATGTTTTTGTTTGGTTGCTTGTGATGGAAGAAAGCGATAAATCAATCTCATAGAAAATAAATATACCTATATATATCAGTGTTTAGAGGGTTTCAAGATCAGACGATTGTGATTAATTTACACGTTAATCTATTAACTGATACACGAAAATTATTAATTACAATCAATCAAGATCTTCAAAGATATTGTTTTCCTTAACAATGTTCTAAAAATTTGGGGGTGTAAAGATTTTCTCATGTCCAATTAGGGCAATTGAGAAAATTTTCTAATTTGTTTGTAATATAATTAATATACAATCTCTGCATACTTTTTTCCTAATCGATTACTTGAATTTAAAAAACTCAATAAATATTTTTTTTGAATTTTTTCCTAATTAAAAAACTCAATAAATATATTTTTTTGAATGAACTCTTTTTAAAAATAAAATTAACTTTCTTCAAATACTAAATATTATTGATTAAACCAAATTTAATTAAATCAAATTTAATTGATAAAGATTAGGGCACATTTACCAATTAATAATGAAAATAAAAGGAATCAAGTTTCATTGAAGAGGAAATCAGAAAAGAAAACTCGATTCTTGAAATAGGAGAAGAGAATGGAACTTAGTTCCTAATTTTGTGTGGAGCCTAAGTTATTTGTATTTTTAACAAGTTTTTGAAGACATTGGAATTACAAAATAGAAATTAAGTTCTCTATTCTTCCTTATTCAAGATTCCCAATAGGTAAAAGAGTGATTAAAATTGAAGTATTAATACAGTATAATATGAGTTAATTTAGCAAACTCAAATTGCCGTAGTGAAATCAAAATTCATTGTAATCAAACTTTATGATTTAGTTTTCAATGAAGTGTATTTATTCAATGCAGAGAAATTTAATTTATATTTATTGTAATAAATCTTTTAGGAAAATTAGATTTTATTTTTCAATGAACTTCTAGAAAAACATTTAAGAAATTATAAATTAAATGCAGGTAAAATTACAGAGATCATCCGATTAAACTCAATAATATTGCTTTATTATATCGATTCCAAAATAACACATAATCAAATCTAAATTAAAATAACACAAAGGAAATTGATTAACTAATTAAAGTTAAACTAAAATCAAACCCTAACCCTGTCAAATCACTACTAAAAAAAAAACAAATCATCACCATCACCATCACCACCGCCACCGCCACCCCAACCAAACCCACCAAAATCAAAATCAACAAAATTTTTACCATAATCAACAATTTCATCATGACCATGAACTGGATCATTGACGTTCACGATCGCATCCTGATTAACGTTCACGATTGCATCCTAATTACGATCATGATCATTAGATAAGGATGATGATGATGATGATGAAGCGTTAGCTTGAGCTTTGACTCTCCTCTCCTCAAGCCTTGCCTCGACATTCTTCTTCAACTCTTTCATCGTCGCCTCATACTCCATCAACCATTCCAACATTGTCTCGTCTACTATCTTCTCCCACCGAACCCTTTCTCCTTCTCCTCCTCCTCCTCCATTGGTTTGTCTTCCTCTATGGACGGCTTGTCAATCTCAAGAACCTTCCCTGTGAGATAGTGATCAAACACAACATCCATATCCGTAGTGTAGGGCTTCCCATTTTCGAAGAACACAACCAAGATGGTTTTGGTGCCGCAGACCTTGGAGAGCTCGGAGGCTTTCTTGAACAAACCATGTCTACGATTGCTGAACGTGGCCAAACATTTCTACTCGTCCTTTACCTTTTTCATCTCTATCTTCTAATGACCTCTTCTCTTGCTTTTTGGCACTTCCATGCTGATCAATTTTCTAGGATTTTTATTTATTTTTTAATGTGTAGTTGATATGATTTTTAGTATACAAATAATGTATTATGCGATGTAATGAACTAATGATTATATTTTAGTTACTTGTTATTACAAGATTGTTTAGGAAATATTTATTTCCTATATATCTAATTAGGAAATATGTATTTCCTTGTTTTGATTGTAGTGATAGAAAATTGATATCATGAACTAAAATTTCTGTTTATCTGTTTTATATCTTAAGGAAAAGAAAAAAAATTTAGATTATGAACTTCAAATGAGTGATAGTATATATGTATAAATAATCAAATGCAAGATTTTATATATTTTTTAAATAATATTATAGAGCTTTTGGTTATGCTTTTATGATTTAAGTTATTTATGAATTAATATAAGAGGTGACGATATTTTCGCCCCACTAAGATTGTATGTACATCCCTTTTGTACAAACACCCCATTAAAGATTATATTAAAAAATTTAAATTATAAGGGTTAATTATATAAAAGTTACTTGACATTTATGAAAACACTAACCATAATATCAGCTTATCGATTATTACACCTTAATACTTTTGACTAGGTTTGACCAACCTTCACCATTAAAAAATTTAGAACTTCCAAGGTAATAATATGGTTAACACCGGAAACAACCCTTCTTGTAAAATTTATTCTAACTGATTGGAAGTTAATAATATGGTTAACACTAGAAACAACCATTCTTGTAAAATTCATTCTAACTGATTGTGAAAACGAAAGAGTCATTATGCATTTGTCGGGAGTTGAATCCGGGTCTATTGCTAGGAAGGCAATTACCCTAACCGTTGGCCTACAAACGCTTCAGATGATTAGTCAATGATAATTATCTGTATTGAATACGCCTTTAAACTAAAATAAATTATTCAAATTAAGAAAAACATCTGGCCAAATTGGCAATAATGCATTTGAAGTCAAAGATCCACTCTATCTTTTAACGCCTTAAACAGGTTTAATGCAATAATTCAGCCTATTATGAATTAAACAGGTTTAAGTCCTCCAAAATTGATGCAAATGCGTTAGTTCTTTAAGCATGTACTGATATAAAAATAATTAGTCGAAACTTAGCCATCGACCGCGTTTGTAGTCCAACGGTTAGGATAATTGCCTTCCAAGCAATAGACCCGGGTTCGACTCCCGGCAAACGCATTAAGTTTCTTTAATTTTGGGTTGGCAGGAAAAACTTAAATGGTGTGGTGGCTGTGGGGTTCGAACCCACGCGCACTTATGTGCAGAAGATCTTAAGTCTTCCCCCTTAACCTCTCGGGCAAACCACCGTTTTCGTACGATGGTTCCCTGAATTTATTCTTACTCAATAGTATATGAAGTGGAAACCTGCCGCCAAAATCCTATCGCCTGATACATTGCATTGCGGGTTTGACCATGTTAGTTTGTCTTGTTCCCCTCTAATCTGATGAATGTCTTTGGATCCTAGAATCATTATTGGAAGATAGTATTTAACCAATTGTTAATCTCGCAAATTGTCATCTGTTTTTTTTTTTTTTTTTGTTTTGTAAGTCTATTTTGGGATTGAGGATAGTTAAAACAGCACAAAATTTTCAAATCTAATTTGTTTCTTTCAGAATTTTGCATTTTATTTTTTATGTGAAAAGATATAAATATATGTATATATCTTAAGATCATTAATAATTATTACACACGTTGTCAAAAAAAAGACAATGACTCTTAGATTCCTATTGACTGATCAAATGAGCCAAGCTTAAACTTGTCTTCAAACGTCTATTATGATAAATTAACAAACCAAAGATCATCAATAGAAGCAGTTAAGTGGACCGTAGACAAGAATGAAGTCAATTATTAAATGCTTATCAACAAATGAATAATATATTGAAAACTGTGGCAACTAAAAGTGGTGTGTAGCAAATAATTAATATTCATGTTTATTATTTTGCGAGCACAAGAAACATGCTAGAAAATATTATAAATCTTAGCTTGGATTCTTGTACATGTGCTTGGAAAATGATCTAAGATTGTTTTCTTATTCTGAAAAATCCATGATTCATTTACTAGTTGGAGCTAAATGGAAAGATGGACTCCAAAACCTCCAGCTTCACCACAAGATACTTTGACTTAATGTATTAACTTAAAATGTATATATATTTTTTCACTTTTATAATAAAAATCATAAATCATCAAATTACTACCTACGTTTTTTTTTTTTTTAATAAACAATTATAATAAATCAAAATTTGTTTCTTATAATTACAATAATTTAAAATCAGAAAAGTAAGACATGATTGGTATTAACAACATTTGGATGTACGTGTGAGGGCATACCAATGTACCAATTGCTACCTAGGGTTGTATATTTTTATATCTACACCCGTTTACTCAACATATCCATCACATGCCAACAAAACCGTTAAGTTCCAGACTTTTTTTTTTTTGTTGTTTAATGACCTAAACAATGTTCAACAGGAAAGTAATGTGCCAACATAAAGGCCTACAACCTGTTCCACAGGAAGGAAAATCTGAAAAATTATTGGACATTGTTGTTACCTTGTCTCCTATGTTCAAATGTGATAAAGTAAAGAACCACTCCATAATTTTCATTCGAAATTGAAAACCTTTTCAAATTTGCTACGTTCTAGACAATCTGAGAAACATACGGTCTTATCTTTAGTAGGAAACTTTTTTATCAACCAAGATCTAATGAAATCCCAACTGTGTGGTTAGTACTTAATCATTTAGTAATTTTGAAATAAATCAAAATACGATAGCATACTGCTAAGTCTTTCAGTAAAGAGTACGCATCAGAAAAGAACAGAAGGAAACGAGGAAAACACGGTAATCGGATAATTAAAATGGATCATATTGACAACAGCATCAGAAAGGGTAACATCTAGATATCCAGAAACAAGTTTAAATACGAATCCACTGACAAATAAACCATTTAACACCAATAAAAATACTGAATGATGATTTTAACAGCCATTGCGCCTCTCCCTCATCATTCGCTTTTGCTCAATACCCTACCAAAACCACAAAACACAGCTCTTGATATGTCTCATCACAAAATTAGACATGCCACAGCAGTCTGCAGAGCATGCTATAAATATAACATCATTATTCTCTTCTATTTGCCACCGGAATGCTTAGCCTTGTTGTGGGATTGTAAAGCAGCATCAGACCCGAATGTCCTGTTCATACAGATGCAAATCAGTCAAATTTGTAAATCAACAAGTTAATAGCTTAGAACAGCAAGCGATAGATAGGACATACTTGCTGCAAGGCTTGCAAGAGTGTTGGCCACTAGATTTTGGAGTCTTGTCACCGTTTGCTGGAGTTTTACCACCTTGCTTTGATGGGTGAGGTGTTGCAACATGACCTCCTTTCTTACCATCTACCCCACAAAAGCATAATTTCAGACAATATGCTAGTTAAAGAAATCGTACATTACGTGTATATATAACGAACACCAGTACTATTAGAGTTAGATAATGTACTATAGAACATAAAGAACTATTAGAAGGAAGAATGGAAATGGGAAACAGCATATAGTATCATAATGGATATATGTCAAGACAATTACCAGTCTGAGGAGTGCCTGCTTTTGCTTTCTTAACTGAAACAGGGGTTTTAGTTGCTGAACCACCAGGCCTCTTCTTTCCTACTTCAACCTGCACAACAGAACACAAAGACAAAATTATAGCAAGAGATGATACGTTCAATGCATCATCATCCACATCTTAAAACTAGTAGAGGGCTAAAAAGCAGTTATATTACAGCTTTCACATGTATACCTTCTTAGGTGTCTCCTCTTTGTCAGACTCATCCTCTTCATCAGAGTCATCCTCATCATCTTCTGAACCTCCTTCCTCATCAGACATCTGCTCAATAAACAATGTAATCAAATTTCTTTCAATAAGAATAAAAAATAAGTGCTTTGAGAAAGTTAAGAGTGAGGTAAACAAAATACAATACAAACTTTCAGTCTCAGATATTAAACAGAACTTAAATGACACATCACTCCATCAGACATTCTGCTACACAAAATAGGAAAGCCTATCTTATGCAGAAAATCCATAGCCATTTCACATACGTCTAAAGTGCCAAGGACACCACCCAAACACTTCCATCAGTAGATAGCATATTAGGAGGAAATACAAGATTGCGTTCCAATAAGCCTCAGCTTATAACATCTCAACATCCTTTCCTTTTTACATGACAATCTAATCATTAATATCATTTAAAGCTATAACAGAGTTACCTCATCAGAATCAGCATCTTCAAATCCATCCTCCATAGAATCATCAGAGTCATCATCCGAGTCATCATCTTCGTCTTCCTTGGGTTTGACATCCTTGTTTGGCTTAGCAGAGGCATCAGGCTTAGCAGGAAGAGCCTTGGCAGCAGGCTTTACATTTTCAACCTTGGGTCCAGCTTTCCCTAAAACATTTACCAGAAGAGAATGCAAATAATCAATTACATATTCATATAACCATTAATTATCGAAATAGGTTTCTCTCTCTGCAGGAAAGTGTAGTAACAGAACCAACCATTTGCTGCAGGGATTGTTGGAAGTTCATCCTCCTCTTCCTCATCTGAATCATCCATATCAAACTCTTCTGTTTAAATCAAACATTTGAGTTAAGCTCCAGTAGTCAAAAATATTCTATATAAGCAGCATGTGTAGAAGACTCACCAGAATCATCTGCTGGTAAGGGGGTCTGGTAACCACAAAAGTAGACACTCCCATTTTTCCAGTTGTGAGAGAGCTCAAACTCTTTCTCAAATACTAAATCAAAAGATAGTTGAGGGATAGTATCAGCCATAAGCGTCCCAAGGACAAGTTTCTGGTCACCAAACTTCACAAAGAGGGGCACAGAATCATGACCCTTCTCTTTCTTGGTCTCACCAAGTGATGCCTGGAAAACAAACAAGGATTCTGCATATGAGATGAACTACAAAATACTCCAAATGACATTGAAGTATTCAACAATTCTAAAAGAAAATAAATTCTAACCTGAGAAAGATGGATGATATTGTCAAAGATAGGTTTTACTTTAAGAGGCTGTCCAGCCTTAACTTCAACACCTATATCCATCGCACAAAAGAATTAGTACAACTGACTAGAATTGCTATTAAGACACACCATATCTATTAAAATTAGAATAGACAACCTCCATTGGATTAACAAGCAAGTGTAACAAAACACAACCATAACTACCAATAATGGTTTCAAACATAACAACAAGCTAACAAGACAGGAAGTGAAAAAAACTAAGTGAAGAAAAAAATTAAGACAGGATAATAACACCAAATAAGTTCTACAATATATTATCATGTGCATAATAACTTGCATAGCATCTAATAACACAAATAACAAAAAACAATACATACACTAAGTTATATCTACTAACATATAATAACACAAAAAGATAACTAAAATTTTATCTACTCTACTAACATATAATAACACAAAAAGATAACTAAAATTACACAGGCATGCCCCTAAGGACTTGTCAACACCAGGACCACCATATATTATCTCAGAGAATAAAGCATGTTAACAGCCATCTATTCACAGCATCTAAATATCAAAAGGGCATATATATATAGATATATATATATACACATATATAAAGCGGATTGAGAAAAAGAGGAATATACACACCACCCCCCCCCCCCCCCAAAAAAAAAAAAAAAAAAAACAATATAAAAACTTTATAGCAACCAAACTCTCAAAACGAAAGTTTTGTCAGTACTTACTCAAAATAATGAACAAATAAAGCGAGTTAATGCAAGGAAACACAAAACATCAAATAACAAGTCAACAAAACTGGAACTTTATTAATTAAAGACAATGAGCAACAGGAAGAAGAAACAAAAACAGAGAAAAATCAACAAGTTCAAAAGATGAGAGCTTTTAGCAGTAAGCATCCTTGTTTTAAATCAAACATCAGAAGAAAAGAGAAGAGGAAGAAGGTTACCCCAGAACTCCATGGAAGAATATGTGATGATTTGTGCGATGAGGAAAGCTAGGGTTTTTGGAGAGAGGCGTCGGAGTAGAGGGTTTGGAGGGAATTTATAAGACAAATGCCGCTGATTTTCGATACCACTAGGGTTTTGGTTTTTTATTTATTATTTATTTTTTATTTTTAAAAAAATGTCATGGCTCAAGTGTTTGTCTTCGTGTCCGTCTGTCGGCTTGGGCTTGGGCCTGCGCTTGGGCCAGGGCCTGGGCCGGGCCGCTCATTGTGTTATTCATATTTTTTTTTTATAAACATATTCATAAAAGTTATACATCAAAAGCCGTTTGGTATTATTATAATTTTTGAAACAATAATATTTTTTTTTTATAAAAAATATTACAATAAATTTTGGGTATGGGGAGGAGATATAACGCCAGCCCTATAATAATAATTACTAGATATTCTACAATAATAATTAATTGTAAAATTAAATAATGTTATCAAATTATATATCTATTCTAGATTAAATGCCGTGTGCCTTTTTTTGCGCAATTATGAGAGGTGATGAATATGCACATCAGCACAAATAGGAATGGTATCATATCCATTTATTTGGCAATCAAACTACTATGATGCTATATAATCACTGGAGTAGCATGATATTATCAAAAGTCAAAGTCAAGCTAGTGTTAACCAAAATATTTTAACTTAAAAATAAAATTAAATATGTACTCATATTTGTTACAAAACAAAAGTTGAATAAACATTTTATGTAATTGACATAAAATTAACAAAAAAATATTAGTGAATACATAATGTTTTTATCTATAAACTTAATTTATTTTTCTTTATATTCCATGCTTCAACACTATCATATATATATATATATATATATATTTGCTAGGTAAAATGAGAAATAATTGTATGCTATTTCTGGGTTTAATATGAAAAGTACAAATAAAGATAGTTTGACTTCAAAAATTTACTGAAATACTGATTGAAGATTCTTTGAGTCATAGCTGGAGATGGTAAAAATATTTCATCTGATCCAAAGATAACGAGCACGGTTTATTTGGGACAGGTTTAGAACAACAAAAAAATCATTTCAGGGTGGGTTTTGGGGCCCTAGCCGTGACTCCATCGGGTTACCAAGTTAGGATTGGTAACTCGGTATATTTATTAAAAAAAAAAATTGCACAAATCCCTTAAAATTTGGTGAAATTACATAAAAATGACAATGTTTAGGTAACCCGCACTAACCTCCCTCCCTTAATATTTCAAAAACTCGACACAGACCTCTTATACTGTTAGTTAACCATAGTTAAATTCTCATAGTCAACAGTCAAAAATACAAAAAGATTAAAATACCCATCAAATCAAATTTAAAGTCAAACGTTTTTTTTTTTTGTAAATTTAAAATTAATATTATATATGTCTCAACAATGAAGAGTAGGAGACCAACGATCTCCATCGTCGTAGACCACTGGTCTCTAGGTCTCCCTCGCCAGAGATCAGCAATGGAGACCAAAGGGTGATTTTTCTTTTTTGTTTTTTAATTTCATGAATTTTAAGTTTCTTTTTTAATTATTTAAGTGATATTTGGTTCGATGACGATGACTAATTTGGGTGACATTGGTTTGATGAAAATTATGGAGATTGATGATTTTGATGAAAATAAGAGATGGATGATAAATTTGATGAAATGGAGAAGAGAAAGAAGATGATGGAGAGGTAGAAGATAAAGATGTTTTTTTTTTTTTTTTTGGGCTTAAATATTATATTATTATTGTATTAAATTAAAATATTTTTAAATTTTTTTGTTAATTAATTAATTTAATATATACATTAAATTAAAATATATAAGGTGTGTATTGACCATTTTATCCTTGATGATTTTGACTTGACGAATATTGATTAACAACATAAGAGATTTATGCTGAGTTTTTTGAACCTTAAGGGAAGTCAATGCGGGTTACCTAAATATCATCATTTTATGTAATTTCATCAAACCTTATGAAGGTTTATGCAATTTGCCCTAAAAAAATAAAAACAGTGCCTCCTCTCCCACAATCCCTCAACCTCACACAGTCACGTTTCTCCTTTACCCCTCACACCTCATCTCACTGTCTCTCAATACCTCTCGCTCTTATAGTGTTGTCCTAGTTGTGATCATTGTTGTCTTTGACAGTGGTTGCGCTTATCTTTACTGTGTCTCAGATAACAAGTTGCCAAGCAGCAACAAGTAATTCTCTTTTTCTCATTCTAAAAAACTGGATAAATTTTTGTTTGGTTGCTAAGATAATGTAGTGACTCTAAATGTTAAAAATTTCAATTGAATATAATTCATTTATGTTCTTGGTTGTGTCTGTTAGTCTATGGTGTCTTTGATCCATAAACCCAATTTTGTTTTCTGGATAAGAATTGTTATTTTCACTTGTTTTTAGTGTATCAAGAGCTTACTTGGTTGATTATAGATTATAGAGTTCAATTGTAGTTGCCAATGCAAAGCTTTACTTGTTTGATTGCTAACATGGTTAAAAGATTGATGCTTTTAGTTCATATTTATGAAATTTTAGATGTAGAAAATGATTGAAGTTAGTGAGATAGAATAGACCATTATCAGTATCATACATCTTATTTTTATTTTTGTTTTTGGCTATGATATTCACTATAAATGAGATGTTGATTGAAAAAAAAAAAAAAGGATACTTGGATCTAAGAGTTTTATTGAATAGCTTGTTTAAATGCAATACTTCTGAATGATAT
This sequence comes from Litchi chinensis, assembly GCA_019925255.1. Classification (NCBI taxonomy): domain Eukaryota; kingdom Viridiplantae; phylum Streptophyta; class Magnoliopsida; order Sapindales; family Sapindaceae; genus Litchi; species Litchi chinensis. The sequence goes on along the minus strand of CM034473.1, from coordinate 16,955,907 downwards.
AAATTATGAAGAAAAAAGAAAGAAGAGTCTCAAGATTTTAAACTTGGAATAATTTGTTGTCGTCCTTGCGGTTGGTATATAGAATGCATTTGTGTTCCACTTAGAAATTGAGTGATGTGCATGTTATTTTTAGTAAAGAAGCTATAATTTCTTTTGAAACTTTATCATCAATGTAGCAAGTCTTTTGATATATGTAATGTAGCATATTTTGTGTATTTGTATTTTTTTTTTTTTTAAAGTGCATTTCATGAATTTATATTAATAATTATATGGATGCAATGTTATGTTGTAGTTAAATTAAACTATTGGAAGTTAAAATGTGTATTTTTTTTGTTTGTATATTTGTTTTTTATATTAATTATATCATTATTTATGAATTAAATCAGGTCAACGAGTTAAGTTTGGGACAAGTCTCTCCAGTCAGGCTTGAGACAAATTCCTTCAATCGAGTTTGGGTTTGAGTCGAATGTAATGACCCGTTTGAGCACGGATCAGATTTGGGGCACTTTTCAAAAATTTTGGATAAGGTTTAGGGCGAACCGACCCAGACTTGATTTGACTTCTTGTCATCTCTAGTCACAACCTTAATTTGTATTACCAGCAACAAAAATGTTAATCAGCTCTTTTTCCAACACCAAAGGAGATCAAATTAGGGATGTACAAAATTTGTAACCCATCCAAAACCAATGAGCCCTATTGGGGGTGAGTTTGGAGTATTAAAATCGACCATTGGATTAGATTCCAATAAATTTTCAAACAAGGATTGTATTTCACTATGGAAATTTATTATATTAAGAGATAATAGTGTGAATTATATATAGTTGTCTGGATAATTATGATGTGGAATTTTGGAGAAATTAAACTTTAGAGCATTAAAGAGATTCCAAATTGATTATTGGAAAGTGTATAATGTAATAGATTTATTTTGTGGTTATATAATTGGGTTAATTAGAGATATTTTATTTGTTTAATATTATAGTTACGCAAAGGAAGCATGGTGCAACCATACCAACATTAATACATTATATTTGATCGAAACTCTGAAGTTAAGTATGTTTGGATAACCTTCTTAGAAATCCTCATATTGCACCATCTATTGAATTTGCTATATTTAAAAAACTATATAAATGATTGTGAAGAGACTCAATTTGTGTAGTAAAATTTAGAAAAGAAATATAGTTTTGTATAAGCAAGTGAATTAGATTTTCAGAAAAATCTAAAAATAAGGAAAACGCTACAGAGATTTTTGTGAAAATTGATTTTATTGATAATGTGATTTAGAGAGAGAGAGAGAGAGGATTATCAATTTATCTGCTATCCACATGTCTAGATTTCAAGACATGACATAATGAATCGAGTTTAGGTCAAACATTTTTTATCCATTCTAACCCGAATACCCACTTTGTTAATTTTTATTACACATTAACATTATTATTATTTTGAGTATTATTTGTATTATAGTTCATTTGAAGTGTTGTGCATTATTACTTTATTTATTTATTTTCATTGCTATAAAATATGCTTGTAATAATTAAAATGTTTTAATTTATTTTTGGAAAATATTTTAAATAGATTATCATTGCTATATATAAACTTAGTAATTTAATGTTGTTTAACTTATTATTCTATTCGCATAATTTGTTTAAAATTTAAAATTTATTAGCTTTAGATAATGTTCAATTAAATTTAAGTTTATATGTGAATTCTTTTTATAAGTATATGGTAAACATTTAGTGTATGTTTAAATTTAAGAAAATGTATATTTATATTTAAATGAAAGTTAAAATTTAAGTGCAATAATAAAACATAATTGTATATTAAAATTATTATATTACAATAATTGTATATTATTGGATCTAAACATATGTTTTTGTTTTTAATGAATAGGTTAAAATGAATTAGGCATGGCATGGTTACCCTACCCCAAATTCGTTGGCATTTAGGACGAAAATCAGAAACCTAATTGGGTGATGATTTGAGTTTGGGGCACCCTACTCCAAATGGGTTTCAAGTTTGGTATAAGTCGATCCAGTCTCCATTCGACCTACTGGCTAATGCTACCCCTAGAAATGAATTTACTCCAAACGAAAATCAAAAGTTTCTCTTTATTTTGGAAAATTAATTTTATCCTAATCCATTTTCTTCAGTTTGCAAGTAGCCCACCATAAGCCTAACGACGCCGAGGCCCAACAGCTTACAGTGATGGATGATCCAGGTAAATTGGAGCCAGTCACAGTTGTGTGATTCCATTTAAACAACTACCATTCCCACCAAAAGCAACCCCATGAAGCAAGCTCTGAAATCAATGGGAGAGCAAGTCAGTCATGTCTTTAACCACAACCAGAGAATTACCCAGTTGGGAAAGTCGGGTCGGATCGAAGAAGCCATCAACATATTCAAAAACATGACCCAGAAGAACACCATAACATACAATTCCATGATCTCCGCATTTGCCAAGAATGGTAGAATCCTCGACGCCCGCCAACTGTTCGAAAAAATGCCTCGCAGAAACTTGGTTTCCTGGAACACCATGATTGCTGGCTACTTGCACAATGACAGAGTTGAAGAAGCACGAGAGCTGTTTGATAGAATGTTGACGAGAGACCTCTATTCGTGGAATTTGATGATCACTTGTTATACGCGTAATGGGGAGCTTGAAAAGGCAAGAGAGTTATTTGATTTGCTTCCAGATAAAGGAGACACTGCTTGTTGGAACGCGATGATTGCAGGGTATGCGAAAAAGGGGAGGTTTTGCGAGGCTGAGATGTTGTTTGATGTGATGCCGGTTAAGAATGTTGTTTCTTGGAATTCGATGCTTTGTGGTTATACAAAGAATCGGGAAATGCGTTTGGCATTGAGGTTTTTTGAGGGAATGGAAGATCGCGATGTGGTGTCGTGGAATTTAGTGTTGGAGGGGTTTGTTGGGGTTGGTGATTTGGATGCTGCTTGGAAGTTTTTTCAGGAAATTCCAAACCGGAATGTTGTTTCTTGGGTTACAATGTTATGTGGGTATGCACGTAATGGTATGATTTTAGAGGCTAGGAGATTGTTTGATCGGATGCCAAGTAGGAATGTGGTATCTTGGAATGCTATGATCGCTGCTTATGTTGAAAGCTGTCAAATTGATGAGGCTAGAAAGTTGTTTATGGAAATGCCAGAGAGGGATTCTGTATCGTGGACTACAATGATTGATGGGTATGTTAGTGTTGCTAAGCTTGATGAAGCAAGGGAACTTCTTGACCGTATGCCTTACAAAAACATTGCAGCACAAACCGCTATGATTTCTGGATATGCACACAACAATAGAATGAATGAAGCTAGTCAAATTTTTAATAAAATTGGCAGCCGTGATGTTGTTTGTTGGAACGCCATGATTGCAGGTTATGCTCGGTGTGGAAGAATGGATGATGCTTTTAATCTATTTAAACAGATGGTTAACAAGGACATTGTTACATGGAATACTATGATTTCTGGTTATGCTCAAGTTGGACAAATGGGTGATGCATTTAAGCTTTTTGAAGAGATGGGTGAGAGGAATATAGTTTCGTGGAACTCACTCATTACTGGTTTCCTGCAGAACGGGTTGTATTTGGATGCATTGAAGAGTTTTGTGTTCATGGGACAAGAAGGGAAAAGACCTGACCACTCAACCTTTGCATGCGGACTTAGTGCATGTGCTCATCTTGCAGCTCTGCAGGTTGGCAAGCAAATTCATCCTAGTGTTATTAAGAGTGGATGTGTAAAGGATTTATTTGTTGCCAATTCATTAATCACCATGTATGCTAAATGTGGAAGAATCACGAAAGCTGAACTTGTGTTCAATGATATGGATGAAGTTGATATAATTTCTTGGAATTCTTTGATTGCTGGGTATGCCTTAAATGGGCATGGAAAGGAGGCAAATAAACTGTTTGAAGACATGGTAATGAAAGGGGTGGCTCCTGATGAGGTCACCTTCATCGGGGTTCTTTCTGCATGTAGTCATGCTGGCCTAGTTTCTCAAGGCTTAAAGTTTTTCAAATGCATGACTGAAGAGTACACTATAGAACCTGTTGTAGAACACTATGCATGCACAGTTGATTTGCTATGCCGTGCAGGAAGATTAAACGAAGCCTTTGAAATGGTAAAGGAAATGAAGATCAAGCCGAATGCAGGAATATGGGGTACGCTACTAGGGGCTTGTCGGATACACCGAAATGTAGAACTTGGTAAGATTTCTGTGGAGAAGCTTTTGGAACTTGAACCTTGGAATACTTCACATTATACACTGTTGTCGAACATATATGCTGAGGCTGGCAGATGGGATGAGGTGGAGAAAGTTAGAGTATTAATCAAAGGGAGTGGGGCAGAAAAACAACCAGGATGCAGTTGGATCGAAATTAGAAATCAGGTACGTACTTTTCTGTCTGATTCTCCTACACAGACTGGAACACAAGAGAATATGTGTACATTAAAGAGTTTAGCTGCACAGTTGAGAAATAGGCATCACAACTCTAGCAATGAATTTCTACTTCTTGACAATTTGTGATTAACATTGACATTGCAGTCTTATCTATCATGAAATTTGTGTGTAGTATACAGCACCTCGTGTACTTACCAACATAAAATTCAATCTGTCTAATGTTTCAAGTGTATATAATTATGTATATGTATGCAATATTTGAACTTCTATTACACTTATTAATGAAATATGTTGTTGCCATAAAAAGACAAGCAAAAATCTAAGCATTACCTTGTGAGTTTTGAAGATGTCGATTTTGTTATCTTTTGACAACATCTTGGCTTTTCCAAACAAATTGATCAGGATTTGCATTGATAAACTAATCGAATATGTGAGAATTTAGAAGGCAATTCTCTTGTCACCAAATATATGGTTTTGTGGATGTAGCAAGGTCATGGTTATTTGTCTCCATGAGCACATTGTGCTTCAAAATATTATTCATTGATGTATACAGTGTTAGTCCTCATTTATTTGTTCATTTTGATCCTTATATTTTTGCTGGTTACAGAAGGAGGTGATTCTTAGAGATTGAGATATATTGTATCGAAAAAGGTTTTTCTGACACGTTCTGAAGTAAATTGTTTAGATGAAAAAGACTATTTAATACCAATGATATACACATGTTATCATTATAATCATATCATGTGACATAAAAATCATATATGATTAAATATCCGGAAAATATGTTATGATATTTAATATTATTAGCTTGGCCATTTACGCCCAAGTGCATTAAAGCATTTTTTTTTTTTTTTCATATGAAGGCCCTTCTACTTCCAATTCCCGCATTGTGATATTTTGTGTCCCTGACTTGCTGTGGGCTGCCATTGAAGCTCTAATACTACCAAAGTGTTGGATGTAAGTAATATACTACCATGGTGGTGCCTGCCGAGAATGGTATTATTGTCACTCTAGGGTGTGGAAGAAGAGGAACTCAAATGATTTCAAAGATCATAACACTAAAATAAATCAAAAGTTCATTTTTTACAACCCCATAATAACACAAATTGCAACGTGGAGACAGCCATTACAAGATGGAACTCAACAGTAGCAATTACGCTAACTGCTGGAAAAATGAACTCTGATTACGTTTTCTGATAACGATTTGAAACTTCTGGCAATTTGTTACCATTCAATCAATGTGTCTAATTTCGCTATTTTCAGCTTAAGGGATACCTAACAGTTATAAAGGATGCGAGTAACGGAACACCTAACAATTGCAATGGATACCTAATGACAAGCCAAAAACCTAAAAATGAAATTTCAAATCAGCGGAACGGAAATGTCAAACAATGACATTTTCCCCCACAAGAATTGACACAATTTTAAGGTAGGTTTAATCTGAAAATAGCTTCTTATTTATGAGAAAAACTTGGATTAGATGGAGATAATATATCTATTCCAATCGTGTCAAATTATATGAGGTGACAACCAATTATATCATAAGTTTATATCGAAGTGTGATATGTTTACTCTTTATGTGGAGAGATTTATCGTTTGCTTATGCATAATTAAAAAAAAGAAATTAGTGTCATTCGTTTTCTTATGTTAATATAATGAAAAATTTTATAGTATCTCAATTACACAAACCAATTTATATGTACCGATGAGATGGACATGTTTTCTATTTGTTAATCATCCCTCTTGATACTTGAAGATATAATCTTTCGTATTCACTATCATGTGTAGATCATACAAGAATTTAATGACGTTGACCTAATCTTTTATATTTTCAATTAGGGGGTCTTTTTTTTGTTTTTTTCCCTAAATAACCAGTCCTATATTTTATTTGCACCAAAAAACTTGAATGAGTTTTTCTAACATCATTTCATTGTTTATTTTTTAAATGATAAAAATATGATTGCTTTAAAATGTTTAAAAACCTGCACAAACAAAAAAAAGAACATTAGACACAATTCGAATCGCATCATAATAGAACGTGATTCTCAACGAATCTCATCCTAATCTTCAATATCATCAACTGTCTTCAACATCATCAATCATCCATTTCAATCATTCTCCCACGATAACATCATCAACAATATCTTTTTTTAAAAAAAAGAAGAAGAAGAAGAAACGGGATGACATTTGACGAACCAAAAACCATCATCTGTTTTTGGGTTCTAGTTTTGGGTTTGAACCAACAACACTCATTAAAAAAAAAAAATGAAGGAGATGATGAAGGGTGCTACTGTTGTAGGTTTGTTGATGGCGGTTGTTGGTTGGTCGTCAGTGATGGAGGAGGACGCGAGAACAAGATAGGTAGAGAAAAAGAGAGATGGAGGAGTGAGAGAGAAAAGAAAATGATAAAAAGGGATGACAAACTTTTTATTAATTTTTTTTTTAATAAAAAGTAAATCGTATAACTGTCTTTCCATTCATGTAGGTGCTAATAAAACTCAACTCAATTTTTTGATATTAGTTAAATATGATCTCAATTCTTTGATGCAATTTCGCACCATTTATCCTTTCAATTAATAAGATAATTTAATCTTACATCACATCACATGTAATCTGAATTATCTCACCTAACTTTTTCTGTATTTGCGACAAAAGTGTTGGAAAATACAAGGAGTAGACATAAAAGCCCCACGAAAGAAACCTTCTTTTTTTTCGCTTTTGAAAGAGCCATGAAAGAACCTTTCATGTAGTCATACGACTCTTATCACATTTACAGGCTTAGAGCCCACTTAAGCATGTTTTTGGGTCACGCTAATGTGAACACTTATCAACACATGTGTCCACCTTAGAAGTTTGACATGAAATGATTAACAACTTGTATATATCCATAATTACTAGTTTCTTATATTCAAGTAATTTCTAGTAGGAAAATACCACCACGTTAAGAATTGAAAAGTAAATAAAAATAGTCTATTTTATTCTTTTAAAATACGAAAATTTGTGCTTTGATATAGTTCAAAATTAAATATGATTATTTATTTAAATTTTAGTCCTTAACATTCTTGTTTGGGAACTCGTTCAACCTTGTGTATATGTTCATTAAATCCAAAATTGTTCCCCCTATTTGGCATGAGATCTCTAATTTTGAAATATATATATATATATATATAAACTCATGGAATATTCTTATACAAATACATATCGTGTTTGTATAATCCAAAGAAATTTCTAATATTTTAGTGAAATTGACACAAAATTACCCATATTGAAAAAAAAAAAACACACACAAAATTACCCCACGGTCAACTTTAATTAATAATCATCACGGACTTTAAAAAATGAAAAAAAAAAAGGTTCCCATCATATCTTCCCTAAAATAAAATAAATTAATAAAATGCAAATGAAGAAACTCCACGGGCGGTGGAGCTCCACCGCCGGTGCTTTGTAAATGATTTGATATCATTTTCATTTTTTTTGGGCTAAAGTTATAATATTGGATAAAATTAGGAGTTTTCATAGAATTAGTTTTAGGTATGTATATAATTATACAAATTTTAGGGTCGTGGCAGAATTATTTATTTAGCTTAGTCAGCAAAATGACTAACATACCCTCCTCATGTTAAGCACTAACATGCTTTATTATTATTATTATTATATATTTTGAAAACCTAACATGCCTTTTTTAATTGCATGTTTCAGGGCATGTTTGCAGTAACCTTACCAATAAATCATAGATTCGGCTAGAATTGGTAAACATGTGGGGTGTGAATAGTGTGTAAGATTGGATTGAATTATTGGCAAGAAATTGGATTAAAATGGATAGAATAAGATTGAATCGGATTATATTAATATGTGATATGTTTGATGTAGTTAAGACTGGACTAAAAATAATATTATTTGTAGTTGGTGTCATATGAGATTGAAAGAACTAATTATATTTTACGTTTAATGTAATGGGAGTTTGAATCCTATAAAACTATTTTCAATAAAGTAGAATCATTTAAAATAAATATAAAAAAGAACAATTTTCTTAGATAATTTTTTAAATTTTAAATTAAATCATTTTTTAATTAAATAAAATAGTTATGTTGTTTTAAATAAAACTATTTACAATTAATTTAAACAAAATAATTTTTTAATCTGTTTTAAAAATATTACTTTTGTGAAAAATTTTAAAGTTATTTTTAAATGCATTCTGCAAGTAGTCTAAGAAAATAAGTAAAATAAAAAAGCAAAATGGTAAGACTAAATAGCCACCGTTTTTAGTGGGATTCTTGCCACCCAACACAATGAGACATTTCTTAAATGGGATTATATTTAGTCAAACCTCAAATAATACCGAACAGTTGATTGGACTAGGATCAATTCTAATCCCAATCCAATATAAGGAAACAAATATGAGCATGCTGTCATTTGTGCAATTATCCCTATATGGGTATAAGAAATATCAAATGGGAGGAAGACACGTTAGTACAATAAGAGTAAAATATGTAGCGTCATAAAATTCGAGGGAAATAGAAACCAAATAACATGCTAAATTGAATAATTAAGTAAATGAGCCGCCGAAGGTATAAAACATTAACCTTTGGGATGGCTATTCTTTAAGTAAATCAGTGACACATATGTAACATGCAACAAGCAACAAATATTTATAAGTCTAAGAACAACTTAAGTGACAAATGATAGATAATTTAACATGCATAATGACACCTAAAAAGTAAGTTATGATTGAGTGCTTTATTGGATAGGTAGTTAGTTTTTAGTCGACAATGACATTTTTTTTAAGGACAGTCAAAAGATAAAAAAACTATGATTTAAGTATCAAAGGATGTTTTCGGAGATAACCTCCAAGCTACCTTAATGAAGGTGTTGATTTATTTTGTAGGTTGAATCGTAACAAAGAGTTGACGGAAAACAATCCATCGAAGGAAAGCGATATTCGAAGATCCAATTGACCTTCGAACACAAATATCAATTGAACAACCTTTGAACTTATTAAATGAACTCTTAATCATATAAATAACTAATATTAAGAGTACAACTATTTAAATTTTTTTCACATACAATATGAAGGAAATTCTACTTCTGTAATATGAATTCCATCTCATATTTAAAAACAGAAGAAATGGATAAGTTGTTTACATAAATGTGTTTCGAAAGAAGATCATGTCTATAAATACAAATAATAAATTATCATAGAAAAAATATAAATTATTAGATTTGGACAGTTCATATTCTCTTTTATTAGGATGTATGATCTAAATGGCACAATTTATATCTTTCGAAAAAAAAAAAAAACAAACAGTTTATGAGTTCGCATCGCTCCCTTATTTTTTCTTTTGTGAGTCAATTTCAAGCTTCGTTTTCATCTATGTTTGAGTCGGTATATATGTCAATTTTCCACTTGTGTGTGGATAATTTCTCTCAGTTTTTGAGAACCTTATTATGGTCGCATATAAAGATTTATATCAAGAGGTTCCAGTTGTAATGTTTGTACTTATAATATGTAATGTGTAAAGAAAACAAACTATTTATTTCCCTAAAAAAAGATATAACTTATTAATACAATGTAATTAAATAATTTATTAAATGACTTATGACTTATCACACAAAACGAAATGTAAATGGACTTGGTAAAAGTGAAACACCTTACATAATTTTCAAAAGAATAAATTACAATTTACCTATAGAATTGAAAATAATTACAGGTGAAGTCAATTTTTGATGTTTATTATAATAAACTCTTCTGCTGTTACAGTCACTCCGTTAAATTTAACTAAGATAGGGGGTAAAATTATCTTTTAATGTTATTTTAATTTATTTTAAAATAAATTATAAAAACTTAAAAAATTCAATAAAAAATAAAATAAAATAATTCCACTTCTTCTTCCCTGTTTATTTCCTCCCCATCCTCCACTTCTTTTTGCCATCGCTAACCTACTTCTTCTTACCCATTACCGACCTCTTTCTTTTCTTCTTTCTCTTCTTATTCCCTATCCATTTCCTCCCCATGCTCCACTCATTTTCGCCATCGTTGACCCACTTCTTCTTACCCATTATTGACCTCTTTCTTTTCTTCTTTCACCTCTATCATCTCTAGCAGTGCTTCGTCTTCCTTCTCTCCTCACTTTCCTCTCCTCTCTCCATCGTCGCTCCCTCACTGTCCTCTCTCCGTCGAGACCACCACTCTTTTCAGTTTCCTCTACTCTCTTCTCTCTTTTCATCATTTGGGTTCACTAAACCTAAATGAACCTACATTTGGGTTCGATGAACCCAGATCGAACCCAAATATAGGTTCATCTAAGTTTTAAGTTTTTTCGATTTTTTGGATTTATGATCAATGATGATTTTAATTTGAGGATGATTGATGATTTAGATTTTAGAGTTGTTGATTGAATATGTTTTTTTTTTCCTCAGTTCTTGATGCTTTGTCAATTTTTTCTCAATTTTTGATGTTGGAATGGTTCCCTCATCATTTGTTTTTTTTTTTCTTTTTGGTTATTGATTCTAGGATGATGATTTTGATTATGAGATGATTGATGATGATCTTGATTTGGGGATGATTGATGATTAGTTGTTGATTGAAGATGATTTTTATCCCCTCAGTTTTTTATGTTGGGATTTTTTTTATTTATTTCAATTTCTTTTGGTTATAGATATTATATCCCCATTTTTTTTTTCATTTTTTAAATTCCATTTTTTTAACATTTGATCTCTACCGTCCGTCAAATGTAATGAACGATGGAGATCCATAAATTTTTAAAATTATTTTTATTTAATTTATTTAATTTTTTTAAAATTTTTTTTTTTTTTTTTTTTTTTTTTTTTTTTGATGAATTTTATTTAATTTTTAATAATTTTTTAAATTTGTTTGAAAAATAATTAAAAGGCGAGCATATTTTATTCTTTTCATCGGTCCATAGTCAATTCTAAAAAAATCTCTTAACGAAAGAGGAGTTTATTGTAATAAATACCAAAAGTTGATTTCCCTGTAATTATTTTCAATAGGATTGGTTAAATTGTAATCTGATCTTTTCAGATATGAGACAGTCCTGATGCACTTTACACACGTCACATCTTGCACCACAAGTGGCTGTTGTGACTTGTGATTGCACCGGACCACCACATTGTCCATACAGAATACAAATGAGGTTAGCGAACAAAATAATAACAAAAGCAACGTTTTATACGTTTCGATTAGAAATAATATAATTCAATTGCAAGATATTACCAGACCATTAGCCTTTTGTAGGCGTGATGTTTTGTTAGGGTCCTTTGTGGATGTGGAATATGACGTGGGAACTTTCTGAGTGTGAGGAAGGAAAAAAAGAGCCGCACGTGTGAAAAATTAGGTGATGAAGCACCATCACAATTATGGAAGTTTGTTTGCTTTTATATTAACTATAATAACCTCCCGTTAGCAGTGAAATCCTTATCACACAAAGATACATATTCTTTGTACAAATACACAGAATATAAATGATATACATGGACACATCGATCGATAATACATAAACTCAGACTTAGACGTGTGATAATTCATACAGAAACAAATAAACTTTAAATATGAAGACAAAGAATTAAAAAGACAAGCATGGAGTGGTACTGTACATAAATTTCAATTATCATGGAGTATAGCAATCCATTAAACCAAGTTGATATCAAATGGATATAAATATCTACAAGCATTTTCGCAATTCTTGCATGCTTAATACATTAATTGCTTTTTATATATAAAAAAAAAAAGACAAACAAAGAGAGAACTAATCCAATCATAAGCTAACAGTTTTTACAAAAACTCGTATGATTTTAAATGACCCATCAAATTTTATAGTTTTCACAACGAAAAATCCATGAACTTGAGCCAAGGAATCCCTGCCTTGCTTGCTTTTTCCGCCTCCTTTGAACAACTTGAAGACGACGTCGTTTTCGTTGGGTGTAGGAAAAAGTTTCTCGACCCCAATTCCATTAGCTTCTTACTTTTCTCCAAACCTGAAAAATATAACGCAACCACCGAGCGTCAATCACAGCCGTACAGGTGTTATTTTACCCCCCCCCAAAAAAAATGATTAGTTTGTGGATTCTTTCTTACTTTCTAAGCTAAACTGCGAATAATGGAGGTCGAAGCCGGAAGGGTCGGTGGCTGGCAAATTCGGTCGCCGACATTCCTTCACGTACTGTCTTACGGTGGCCGCGACCAGATCGACGACCGTCTGCTCCGGAGACATCACCACCTGAACTGCACCAACGCTTCCCTGAATCGTCACGTTCAACAATAGTTTCGTTAGTTTCGGCCTCGCCTCCGGCGAAACCGTGACGACGGCTTGATTCGGATGCAAATCAGGCAACGTCTTTGGCCTCCTAAGCTGCACCGCCGGCATCATCGCCGGAACCCGTCCGTGAAAAGACGATGATTTTTCCGATCTCCGGATCGATTCCGGACCTCTCCGGTTATTCTTAGAGTTCGGCATCGATGATGATGGAGCCTGTAAATATATATATATATATACACAAAATCCAAGTATTGGAATATTTTTCTTGTGTGTGTTTTTTGGGTGCGACAGATTACCTCAAGCGCCGGTAACGGATGAACCAGAGACGGGGGAAACCGAGAGCTACGAGGGGGCTTGGGCTCTCAGGTTTCCGGTGACCGGATGCTATCATATAAAGCGGAACGGTACAAGCGTAAATAAGGAGCAAGGGAGGAGCCCAAAGCGAAAAATAAACTCAAGAGATGGGGATGCGGGAAGGAGCCCCCCCCTGGGGACAAATTTATACGAGTTTGCAGATAAGAAGGTCGCATGATTTTTCTTGCAGGTTACCGTTTGTAACCGGTTGCTGGGAAGGTGAGGGTCTGGTTGGTGGAGTTTGAAGGTGACTGGCTACAGCCGGTGGACAAGGACATGTTTGTGGTCTTGCTTTTAGTTGCTCTTTCAACTTTAACGGCTTCGTTCTAAAGTGCGCGGGAGGGGTGACTGGTGTAAGAATATTGCCACGTGTAAAGATGGTGTGGTTCGTCTTATTCGGTGATTTGTCTAGGGTAGCTGCATACTGTGAGACGGCGTGTAGACCAGTTACTCTTCGACCGAAGGCAAACAGCCGCCTGCGGAAATTTAAGACGTCACGTGTATTAGCACGCGAGAATTTAAGGTCTGTTGGATATAGGTTGCCTTGTGTTACATTTGACTCTATCCAATAAAACCATAAATTAATTGAGTAAATGGTTTATAATCCAAATCAAACTAATCTTAAGGTAAAATTAATCCAAACCGAACCAATAAAAATTTGTTTGGTTCGGTTTGGCTTAAGATTTAAACTAAAGTAGCTTTAAGTTTGCAACTTATCTCATTACCACAAATTTTTGTTTATGTCATCCACAATATATAACAATAAAGTTGTGTCTCAAAGAATTATATGACTATGAAATACAAGAAAAATAATAGGTAGACTTATGAGAAAGTAATATGATATTATTATTATAATAAAAACTTCGAGTATAAAGTCAATATTATGATACATTATAATTTTAATGACATGATAATATATTTGTCTATGATATGATTATATGTTAATATACATAAAATTTCTAATTGATGGAAGATAAATTATTTTATATAAAGTTACAAGTTATATGAAGGATATATTATGAATTGAATTCAAATACACTTTAAAAAAGAAATGCATATTTAATTTAAAGGAGCTAAAAATGAATTACACGATATGAAACCATGAACAAATAGAAATCATGCAACACATTCTCCTCTAAATAGTAAAAGTAGAAATACAAAACTAATGATTAAAATCAAGTGGAATGAAATATTATTTACTTTTTAAAGAATTAATGACAACTGAAAAATGTCAAAAACTTAGAGATACGATAACAAAAAACAATAATTTTGAAAAAAAAAGGTAAATGTTAGAGGTAGAAATGGAAAGTATATACAAAATCTAAAATATTTTAATGTTTTTTATATATACATACATATATTTGGGTTGGGCAATTTTGGTATGATAAAACACAACCTATAAATCAATCCAATATGTTTATTTCATTTTATGGTCCCAAAACCAATAATTTTTAACTGGTTTGATGTGGTCAGATTTTTTGCACCCCAAGTCTCTTGTTGCGTAGCTCAACGAACTTGAGCTATAACGATCAAAACATGTGTTAAAGTTTTATTGGATTTAAGGTGGGCCAGTACCACGTCATGTAGCATTTTAAATCACGCGGGCCACGTGGCAGACAACTAGAGGAATTGTTAATTGGTGCAACGGCCCGGAGTGTGTTCCATGTGGACCAATAGAGCTGTGAGACTCATGTTGACGTCATAGTAGAAATTATTGATTTTGTCCTTATGTTCGTTAATTATAGGTGAATAAGAATCGCTAACAATAACGGAGAAATCCACCTGGATGATGCAATATATTCATTTCACTAGAATTTATCTCTTGATTATCATGGACATGATTCAAGTGGGGCACGTCTTTCGTTAGATAAATATAGGACATATGTTGAAAATACAAATCAAGGAAATCAAGGAAACGAATAAGAGTGATATAAAAAGTTTCAGAATTTTATAAAGTTTTTCTTACTTCCAAAAAAAAAAAAATCCAAATAGAATTGAAATTTCAATTGATTTTGTAAATTGAGTTTAATTATTAAATAAAATTATCCATTAAGATGGGCACATATGCCTATAATTGAATGGAGGTATCCTCTAATCATAAGCGATATTCTCCGATCATTGGAAATATCTCCCGATTATAGAAATAGTCTGATAGCCTATCAAACTTTGATGACTAGTAAAGTTGGGATAGATGTTCAATATGCAACTACCAAGTGTTAAGCAAATGACGAAAATTAAGTCAAGTGTCGAGTATGTTTACATGCGTATGCCCAAGCGGAAAAAAGAGCCTATGCTAGTATAAAAAAATAGTGTAAAGTCTCATTTGAGACACTTTGAAAAGCAGAGAAACAATAGTACAAAACTAGAGAGATAAATGGCGTTTAGAGAGAGAGAGAGAGAGAGAGAAAGTGAATGAAGCTTGAGATCCAAAGTGGGTGATGCGTCAAAGATTCAAAGGTACCTAAGATCCAATGTGATATCTCAATAATGAATGTCAGGTCATCTTATTAATAATGAACTATTTTATGCTCAAACAACTTATTAATTGGAAATATAATAATTTGTTTTTAATAAGGTATTCTCAATCTTATATTAAACTTACTTTCCATAAAATCTAAAATAAAATAAATATATAAAACTAGTTTCATTTTATTTTAAATTTATTTTTATTTTTTTAAATACTGGATATTTATTAAAACAATCCAAAATTTGGGAACAAACGAGCAAACATCAAAAGTCCAGCCAGATTAGGGAGTAGGGACTGCAAGAAAGCACTCATGCACTATAAGAGCACGTCCTCAAAAGTGGATCCAACAGAGGTGGCCAATTATTGGTCATAGGGCGTTGCTTCTCGGCCATCTAATAAACAAATTAAGATTTTTAATGGTTTTGAAAAAAATAATTCGAGCACTCTCGACCATTAGAGACTATCAAAAATTAATTTACCTTCACAGTTTCGAAATCAAATCAAAGCCCAACTAATAATAGTAACAGTAAAATCAAGTCAGATATGATAGAATATTCAAAGGTAGGCAAATAAACTAGTCACCCAACTGTAGAGTGTATACTGTGGGAATATAATAATATTAAATAAAGGTCTCTTTTCTTTTGAAAATATTTTGTTTGATTCCGCAACAAAAGAGAAACTATAATTTATTCAAGTCAAGACGACCGTTTTGTTTCTGTTCAAGATATTTCACCCACCAGTTTCCATTTATTAATGATAAACACATCATGCAGTTAACTTGAACTAGTTGCCCTATGCTGACGTCCATATCTTGACCATCTGGTAGAATTTTCAATGATGCTACGCTCTGTCACTACTATGACATTATGATAAAAGTAAAAATTTCAGTCAATCACTTTGTGGCGCAGTGATTGAGTACAGATAATGCTTTTACTTTAAGCTAATATTCGATACTGTACATCACCTTATTCAATAATTTATTTTTTTTGTTTCAAGTATATAAGTTGTACTTAAATTAAAAAAAAAAAAGTAAAAATACCAAATTTCTCTTCTTATGTAATCGACATTTCGCATCTTTACCGTTGGTGACATTGATCAAATTAAAGTTTGAATTCACCTAATTTGACCAAACAATGTATAGACCATCTGTATTAAAAAAAAAAAATGCATAGACTATCTACTGTTATGGAGATAACTCTGATGTTGATAGTTTTTACAATTTATATTGTACATTTTTTTTCTTTTTCCTTTTTAATTTTATTTTATAAGTGAAAGAATTTAAAGCCATATATAAATTCATCAAAACAGTAAAACAAAAAAAGTGTACATGTTTCAACGCAGCAAAAATTATTCTGGATTCTGGATTGTTCAACTGATCGAAGTTCGATCACCAATTACTAGACCAAACACTCAAATCACAGTATAGATGTCATGCCATTGTTTTATCTATTTTCTCTTTTTCTGTTTTTCATTCTTCATGCTCTCTATGTATCTCTTTGTTCATGAATGAAAACTGGTTTCTTTATCAGTCTTTAATGTGACTGAACTAACAACACCCCCCCCCTCCCCCCCTCATATATATATTTTTAATATAAAATAACTGCCTCCAACTGCTTAGGCAATTGACCGATCCAATCCAAATCATTTTGGATATCAAGCTGGGTTTGGACCATCTTAGGTGGACCCAATCCATGGCCTGAAAATATAACTCAATATCTCCCACTCACATAAGATGAGTCAAATAGAATTTACAGAGAAAACATTGGTGACCCCTTTATGATAAGGAGTATAGATATTCATACAGATAAATACTACTATACAAGAGATTGTAAATTCATTCATTATTATATCCTAGATTTAATAAAATTTTATTTGCTCAAATATATTTAATCCTTTAACATAATATGTTCGATCCTCCAATATTCCATATAATCACAATTGTAATTCCAAATAGCAAATTATCGCAATAAGTAACTATAGGAACAAAATAAAATTTATCAAATCTTTCTATCTCATTTTCGTCCCTCAATCAATAGAAATGACTGACATCATAGTTATGTCTCATAGGCCGCATTATCATAGCCATAAAAAACACACTAATGATATAAACACCATTATGTTACTTTGAGACAAAGTAAACAATCATTGGGAACGTAAGTAGAAGTGTTACAAAATTTCAATGAAACTTACACAATGAGGAATTGAAGATAAATTATTAATTTTTCATGTTAATCACAATAAGCACACGTGGTATGAAACACATGTTTTAGTGAATCTAGTCGTTCAATGAAGATGCATATATCTTTTAAATTAAGATTATTCACTGTACAGATCTTAGTTCGAACGCTCTCCTAGTGCCTAACCTGAATTCCAAAGCTCGCCTTCCAAACGCCTATTATTAAGAAACTCACATCTGGCTTAATCAAGTTCTCATGATGATGGAGATACATCACAAGCGGTTTAATAATTGATTTTAGGTAGAATCTCATCTTCATCACAATCAAGGTGACATTTCATATATTTCAATTTCTTAAAAGAATAACCTCATTTTTATCATTTAAAAGTATATGTATCTTATCTTGGTTTGCTCTTCTAGCAACCAAGAAGACTATACGTGTAAGAATATTGATCTCAAAACCTGACGACATTACAAGTGGTTCAATAATTGATTTTAGGTAGAATCTCATCTTCATCACAATCAATGCGACATTTCATATATTTCAAATTCTTAAAAGAATAACCTCATTTTTATCCTCTAAAAGTATATGTATCTCATATTGGTTTGCTCTTCTAGCCCAAGAAGACTATACGTGTAAGAATATTGATCTGAAAACTTGACAACATGCATTCAAATATAATCTATGTGAAATGAATATATACTAATTTTATATAACCAAAACGACGTATTTATTCATAAAGCAGATATAGTTTAACGTAACAATTACAACATCACAATCTACACAAATTCAAAGACTTAACATGTGACATAAATATATCTCTTATCACATCTTTTATGAGTGGATCCACTACTATCTTATGTGTAGATATGTACTAAATTGTTACATTCTTTTCATCATTATGTCCTTGACGAAATTGTATTTGATCTCTATGTGCTTCGATTTATTGTGATATTTTGCATCTTTAGTATAGACAATTGTTGTTTGACTTTCACAATATACGATAACTGGCTCTCCCATATTAGTTTCGAATTTAGATTCTCCAAGAATCTCTTGGGCTAAACTACTTTTTGGACTGCAATTGAACATGCTATAAATACAGCTTCCACTGAATAGCGTAATGCATGAAGGCTTCTTGCTACTCCAAGAAATAGTACCTTGGTTGAGCAAAAATGCATACTCATCCAAATCACCTCTTCTATCAACAATAAGATGGACATTACCACCTTGGTGATATAAGGAGCAATCAGCAGTCCCTTTTAGATATATTAATATTCTTTTCACAACAATCCAATATTTCTCTTTAGGATTGGATTGATATTTACTTACCAATCCAACTGCATAGCAAATATTAGGTTTTGTATACATTATAATATATATGAGACTTTCGATAGCACTGGAGTAAGGAATTCTTTGCATTCTTTCATGCTTTTATGAAGTCTTAGAGCACATTTTAAAATTAAGAGTTTAACCCTTCGAGATGAGAGTATCCATAGGCTTACAATCTGTCATATAGAATCGTTCGAGAATCTTTTAAACACATGACTCTTGTGATAAAGTCAAAATTCTCCTTGAACGATCTCTATTAATTTTAACTCCTAAAATACAGGTAGCTTCTTTTATGTCTTTTATCTCGAAAGTTGAAGATAAACATCACTATATGGTTGTCTTAAACTCTTTGTCATTTCCAGTTAATAGAATATCGTTCACATGTAAAAATAGTATCACATACTTATCTTTCACTCGCTTAACATACACACAATGGTCCCCTTCTGTTAATTTAAATCCATATGACATGAAAACCTTATAGAAACAGAGGTATTACTGTCTAGAGGATTGTTTCAAGCCACAGATCGATCTTATGAGCTTATATATTCTCATATCTTGGCCTTTTAAAACAAAATTTACCGGCTGCTTCACGAAAATTTCTTCCTCTAGTTCTCCATTGAGAAATGTTGTTTTTACATCTATCTGATGTAATTTCAAATTCATATGAGCGACACTAACTTATTATAAGGTCGATAGAAACAAACTATACTACAAGGGAGAAGGTTTCTTCTTAGTTCATACCCTCTTATTGAGTATATTCTTTTGCTACTAATCTTGTCTTATATCTCTGTATTGAGCCATCAGCCTTATGCTTGATGTGGAGAACCCACTTGTTTCCAATGACTTTCCAACCAAGCGATAATTCAACAAAGTCCAAAACATGGTTGCACTTCATTGATTTTATCTCTTCTTGCAAGATTGTAATATAAAAATCTCTACCATATAGGTTAAGAGTCTTATTCACATTCTTTAGCTTATCACTGTTATGTGAAACAAACATAAAAGCTTCTCTTCAATCTTAAATTGAAAACGAGGAATTGCCTTACGATTGCTTCTACGAGTTAATTATTTTGAGGGTACTAACTCGTTAGTCTTTTCACTCTCATTGGGAACAAATGAAACAACTATTCCTATAATTTTGTCACTCTCACTAGGGATAGAGTGTTTAGACACCTTTTTATCTTTCTCTAGTTGAGTGTTCGGACGTGGAAGATCATCAAAATCATTCAACTCGTAAAATTAAAATTCCTTTTCAACCTTACCTCTACTAAAAAATTCATTCTCTAAAAGTTCACATCTCATTATTTTAATTTAGTAATGTTTTCATCCGAGTTTTCTCTTTTGAGTACGTATCATTTTAGGTGCTCGAAGTATCTAATAAAGATACATTTTTTCTCCTTTAGCACCCAACTCTTTATATTTATTGGAAAGATCATGTACATATCTTGTGCACCCCAAGGTCGCATATAAGTAAGGTCAGGTTTCTTACCTATCCATAATTCATATGTTATGGAAAATACCGATTTTGTAGGAACTCTGTTCATAACATAAACAGTTATTAAGAGTGCATCCCCTCATTAAGATACTAAGAGGTTAGTGTGCTATCATATATCTTACCATCCTCAGTAATGCTCTATTCATCCTTTCCGCTACACATTTTGTTGCAGAGTTCTAGGAATGGTTAACTGTCTATCAATACATTTCTCATGATACAATATCTCAAATTGTTAAGAGAGGTATTCTCGTCCTCAATCAATTCGCAAGACCTTAACAGTTCTATCTAATCGATTCTCTATCAAATTTAAATATAATCTAAAACAATCTAATGCTTTAGATTTATAGGAGATCATATTGACATGACCAAAACGAGTATAATGATCTATGAATTTTGTAAAATATGAGGCACAATTTCTAACTCTTACAATCAGTTGGTCCACAAATATTAGAATGAATTAATTGTAATGGATTCTCAGCCCTAATTCATTTTCTAAATGTTTTCCTAATTATTTTCCCTATTAGACAACTTCCACATATAGACAAATCTATCTTATTGAGATAATCTAAAAATCTCTTTTTGGCTAATCTATTCATTCGATTTTGCTCGATATGTTCTAGTTTAGCATGTCAAATATTAACATTAATATTACCATCAAATTTGGTATTTAATATGATAAAATCATCCATCAAATTTCAGTACTTAAACACATTGAATTTAGATAAATCCTCAAACAGTTACTATGAAAAGTTAAATTATATACTAAACTTAGAAAGACAATTACAGAGACAATATTTAGTCGAATCTCTGAAGTATAGAGGATATCAAGTAGATACAACATTGGCCACCTTATAGAATCACTTTGTAGGTATCAATTCCTCTCACTTTAACTTTTGAGTTGTTCCTCGTATGGATTCATTTTGTTCATCAGCTAATCCGATGTTATTTTCGAAATGCTCTTCTATCTCCAGTTGTGTGGTCTGTGGCTCCTAAGTCTCTTTCTTCTGCTTAGTGCATTCACGAGGAAAGTGACTCATTTTGCCGTAGTTGAAACATTTCAAATTGCTTTTGTCTTTCTTTGTACCACCACACTTACCCCTCTTAGATTTTTTAGTCTCATCATTGTTGGATTTGAGATTTCATTTCCTTTTATTCTAATTCTTGTTCTTTCCTTCTTTTTTGCGCTTAGAGCCTGAACTTTTGCGCATATTGGACTCAGGCATATAAAGCTGACTCGAAGCTTTAACTACCTTTAGGTGTTTATCTTCGAGTTCAACATAACATGAGATATCATCAAATGTCTTGATGTTATCATTATAGGTCATATTAATTTTCATGTTTTCCCAGCAATTAGAGAGACACTAGATCATTGTCTATACTCGCTACTTATCAATTAAGACATGGTTAGCTGATTTCAACTCATATCTCATGTTTGACATCTCTCTCAAATGCTGCCTTATATTGTGATCTTAACGTTTCCAATAAGTATCAAAATTAATTATGAGTCTCCTTAGTATTATGATTGATGTGCTACCACATTTGTCTTTCAAAACCAATCAAATATCTTGTGCCATCTTTTATCTTTCATACGCTTACATGAGGTCATCAGCCATACTAGACAACATCATTATACAAGCAATGTTATTCTTTCTCATCTAGGCCTGCTAAGCCTTAGCCTATTGTCTATGTTGAGCAGAAGTACATATTCTAGTTAGACCATGGTGTTGGTTAGGGTTTCGAGGACCTCTTACTGCTCTAACATGCAATGAAACTAACGGTGTCAAATATGATAGATATCACCATTCAATTTATCACCATTATTCGGTTTAGCAACTATGTTTTCGAAATATATGTCATTTCCCTAAATGACATTTATTCTACTTAGAGACTATAATATATACCTTTCTACGTCTATACTAGCACATCTATTATCATTTTACTAAAATATTATAGTAACTGTACACTTATAAATATGAATAGGAATAAAAAAAGTAGTCAAGTTCCCCATCATCATCCAATTTTCAAATATTTATTAAATTATATATGTAAGTGTTTTGCGTAAAACAGTCATAATATCATTCTCCAAAAGATTTTAGGACACCTATAATTTGAATAGCATCTCTTAAGATCTTTATTACTTCAGACATCTCATCATCAAAGGTCTTTATGACCTCCATCATTTTATTATTTGAGATTTTTATGATCTCAAAATCCTGCTAATCATCTGAGATGTCTTTAATGTCAAGGTCCTAGTCGATATTTGAGATCTCGATAATCTCTTTGTCATCTGATAGGATAATTATTTCAATCATGTCATCGGATGACTTATCGTCAGAATTAATCGACCTAGTCCCACATAAATGCATGGAATAACCTAAAATATAAATACTTATGTATGTATGTTAATTTTAGACCATATAAACTAAACATAAAAACTAAGATATTTTAATTCAGTTCTTTACAGAGCGAAATAAATAAAATAATATAATTTAGTTCACAATTAGAGCGAATAAACAATTGAAATGAAAGAAGAAGGAAAAAAAAAAAAATTTTCTCGCCAGCAAAATCACTAAAATACGTTGTTGGCGGCAGCACATGATAGTCATACGCCAATAATGCCGGCACTGTCAGTTACAAGCCATAGCGCACTAAAACGCATCACCCAAGAGCGTGATGACATCAACGACCACGTGTTAACCTCTGTAAGTGACATGTGTCGCATGAAGCCACATGTTACATAACCGGTGGTCCACGCATCTCCTTCATAGCCATCCATGCATCATTCGTGGCCCTTCACGTGTTGCTCTCTCAGCATTACACCATCTTCAGCAACCACATGTATCGTGTGCACATGCAGGCATGTGTCACTTTCTAATTAGGCCACGCGTCTCTCGTAAGTTAAACATGCAACATGCGTCATGTGTGCAAGTGACAACGTGGCACATTCTAAAAATTGCACATGTCACAACATTAGCTAGCCATGCATCGCACCCTAGCCGCCCAGATTATGCCACGTGTCGTTAGCATGTCACCCACGTGTTAACATGCATGTCACATATGCGGCACCACATGTCACTTATGTGGTGCACACATGGCAGAGCTTTGGAGCCCTAATACGTCACGTGCCATCTTGCCAACATGATCCGATGACACAAAGACCACCACTTTCCTCAAAATTTTATCCTTTTCTGATTATGCCTTTAAAGTTTAATTTTACGATTGGGTGTAATTCATTCTCCATTTCCGAGAATGGGATTGTTTTAAACTTAAAATTTTATATCATATTTGAACAGTATATGACAGATTTCAAATGTTAATTTCTTTCGATCTATTCTCACTTGTTTTTCAACCAAATTTCGCGATTCAAAATTCTACAGACTCATCTTGAAGTCTACTTTCATTGAAATGCAAATCACGCAAAATGAAGGTCGAACGAGTGAGACATCATCCATGTAAGTTTGAGGGTTCATGTATCTATTTCTTAAGTTTTTTTTTTTAATCAAAAATTAAGTTTCATGACATTTTTAATCATTCAAACTAGATTAATGACCAACAAACAACCCTAATAGGGCTCTGATTCAATGAAAGAATTTAAAGTGGTATATAAAATCATCAAAACAGTAAAACATAACCAAAAGCGTACCCGTTTTGACGTAGCGAAAATTCTTCTAAATTCTAGATTGTTCAACTGATCAGAGTAAGGCCACCAACTATGGGACCAAACTATCAAATTACAGTGTAGATGCCATGCCATTGTTTTCTCTGGTTTCTCTTTTTCAGTTTTTCATTCTTCTTGCTTTCTGTGTATCTCTGGGTTTTGCACATTAATGAAAACTAATTTTTTCATCAACCTTTTAATTTGACTGAACTAACCCCTTTTTATAATGTAAGACAACAGTTACAAAACCTGCCTCCAACTGCTTAGGCAGTTGACCAATCCAATCCAAATCAATTTGGATATTGGGTCGGGTTTGGGTTATCTTGAGTGACCTGACCCACGAAAATATAACCCAATAATAAGTAATGTTGCACTATCAAAATTAATTATCTAAATAATATAATACATGAATGGGTAATAATATATTATTATTTAATATTGTTATGAATAATGTAATAATTACAACATTCATACCATATCATATTTAAGTATGAATTTAAATAGTATCACATATATTTCTTTTAATATTGTAATTTTAAACTGAATTTTTTCCACTTTAGTCTGAGCTCTGCTTTTTCCGACATGTATTTTTTCCTATTGGAAGAGATATTTATTACTAATTAGTTGCCACTAGTTGATCGTTGTATTTTAAATAAGTTAATCTGTTAAATAATCAGTCCCATGGATTTAGATAACTGTTCTGAATTTTGCTGTTATTCTTTCATTTATGTAATAAAATATCTCCGTTGATTCTCCACATAATCATTCGCGTAAAGAAGAAAAACATTATAGAATAGCGAGTTTCTCCATCAGATTCTTTCAAAAAAAGTTTCTCCATCAGATCAACACTGGAGTAGAAAACAACATGGTAGTTATCTTGGCTTCAACTGTCAACTTGCATTGGATAAGAACATGCCTTTATAGTTTACGTGGGGTTTGTGTTACCATCAATAGCGGTGGCTTCAATCTTCACGTTTTGCTTGGTCAAAGTTGCACAAAGCAATTGATTCATTAAGCTCTTTACTTCATATATTTATAAATTAATTTTTTATTAAAAATAAAAATATAGAAAATTTCAAAAGAAAGGAAATTATTTTGATTAATATATGTAGTTTTTTAACAATTATAATATGAAATTTTGAAAATAAGCAATATAATTTGAATCCATAATTTTTATTCATTGAGGATGAAAGCCACATTAGTAGAATAACTTTATCACATCTGAATTACTAATTTTCAATCATAAGTTTTATTTGGAATCTTAAAATAGTAATTTCGAAATTTCAAGATAATAACAGTGATTTGTAGTATTTTAAACCCCAATGTTCAAATTGTTATTATTAATTGTAGTCTTGATTGATTAGGGGATGAGGAAGGTGTGCTTATACATCAGTGATTCAAGATTTCACGTATTATATCTAAAATTAATATAGTAATTAGTAAGTTAATATTTATTTTATTAGTCGTCTTATTAAACTGTAGTCGCAATTAATTGCGTGCATGATGTAGACTTGACGATAATCTTAGATGCATATAATTTTAGATGTAGACTTGAAGGTTCTTATACATCATAATGTATGTTCAATTCAAAATTCGTTTTCTTTTCGATTGTTAAGTTGGTAGAAGTTATAAGACTTGCTTGCAGAACATGCTAACCATTAGTTTGTCCAAACAGAAGGATCTTAATTATTAGAATTTTGATAGTCTTTTAATCTAAATTTTAACTTTTTTATGGAACAAATTAGAGGATTGTGGAGACTTAATTATTAAGATCAATCATGACTTGAAGTGGGTAGCAAAACGAGTTGGTGTGTCGGGTCGAGCCGAATTCCATTAACTTGACACGAATTCATTTAAGAAACGAGTCAACATTTTTGAATTCAACACGAATTCGTTTATAAACGAATTGACACGACACGATACAATTAATTCGTTTATTACTTGGATCATAAATGATTCAAACTCATTAACCCGTCAACTCATTAATTCGTTTAATCCATTTAACTCATTTGATTCATTTAATCCATTTAATTTGTTTCACCCATAACTCATTTAACCTGTTTCAATTAGTCTCAAATCATTTCAACAAAGTTAATTTCTTCATCCTGATTGGCTCACATTAATAAACTTTGATATCTAAATTCAAGCACCACCATGACCATTAAGCTAATTCAGATTTAAATTTTAAGTGGATTAGAATTCATAACATGAATCTCAAATCATCCTGCAACCAACTCTCCATCACAATGGACTAAACAATTAACAATAAAAACATCCCACAAACCAAAAAAGAAAAACAAAACTTTCACAATAATTGCCATACATATCAAATAAAACTTCATCAAAATCAATCATTTATTTCTTAGACACAACAAACATAAACAAGTCAGATACAATTCAAACAAAAGTGTAGTTATATAATTCTTAAAAAGAGAAAAATCAAAACTTTCAAATGAAGCGACGACGACTGTGAGGGAGAAAGGGAGAAAGGGCGGCGATCGTGAAGGAGAGGGGGGAAGGGATAGCGATCGTAAGGGAGAGAGAGAGAGGGGATGACGACCATGAGAGAGATGGGGAGAAAGGACGACGACTGTAAGGGAGAAGGGGAGAAAGGACGGTGACCGCGGGGGAGAAGCTGCGACCGTGAGAGTCTGAGAGAGAATGGGTGGATTCGGTGGTGTGGCGTGGCTGTGGGAGAAACCGAGAAGGTGAGATGGGCTGCCAAAAAATGAAAATGACTTTGAAATGATTTAAGGTTTGGTTAAATGTTTATATATAGAAATGCTTAATTACACACAAACCCCTAACTTGGACGATTCGAATATTCAATCACATAATCAGGATAAATCTACTTCCATTAAAAAAAAAAAAAGAATAAACTTATTATACATACTTGTAAATACATAAAGTGAGATATAAATTCCACCATTAGAGAGAATGGACCACTTTAGGAGCAAATTTAAATAAAAAAATTTAACTACTATATATAATTTGTATAATCGTTGGATAAGATCATGAACAAGCTCGAATAAGAAAGAAATATTGCTTCAACGCAAAGTATATCACACTATTTATACGTTCATTTTATAAGATTCTTTATTTATGTATTTTATATGAAAAAAATTTTTAGTTATGATAATAGTTCTAAATCGATTAATTTGCACAAAAATACTTACATGATAAGATGTTATTAGGTGTATATATAACGAGGGTAATTAACTTTTGTTCATAATCCAAATGCATATAAAAATGAGAAAATTATTTAAATGGTCTATCATCTATGTACATGTAATCAAGAATAATTAATGTGCGCTAAATTTATTGTAACATTGTGATTACAGCCCATAAATAATATAAATTAAACCAATCGGTTCTCATCTAGATGGAGAATTATTCCAATCTCTCTCTCTATATATACATATAGTGTGCTAAGTGTCGGCAACTTTTAATAGATAGTACACAAAAGTTTATGAACCATGCCCCTAAAGAAATAACAATTCGATGTTCCAACCCAAAAAGATAGTCATTCTCATGTATTCTAGAAGAGTTTGGTATGGCCAGAATACTAATTCAATCATGATCTCACACATTATTAGCTTATACAATTGATACAACTTTTCAACCGAAAAATTAAAAGATAAACAAAGCACAACTAAAATACATTACAACATCTAGTGTAGGCAATATCAGTGATATAGTTGGCAGAAAGACACAATCAGCCTTAAAAGAAGACAAAAAATAAGAGTAAGGCAATAACTAGGGCAGGTGGGTCTGGCTGATCACCGGTTTGTAGTTGCTGTGCGAAAACATGTGAGATTACGAGTCAACAAAACCAAGTCCAAGTCACAGTCGTCTCTCTCTGCCTACTTGAGCCAAGCCATCGTCCAAGGTTATGTGTTTTTGTTGGCAACTCCAACCAGTCAATTATAGTTTGGTTGTGGGGGCAATAATGTGTAGCATATATGTAAATACATCTATATGGGGTTTGCTTGGCTCAGTTTCGCTTTCCATTACTGTTTCGTGTTGTGTATTTTTTTATGGCTGCTGCTCACATGATAGGATTCAGATTAGACTTCTTTTCTATCCAAACTCTACTTTTTCCTCTTATTTGCTGTTTGACTATCATGAACTTTGACAGATTTTTATTAGGCTAGGTTCGAGGGACTTAACTATCAAAACAATTAGGATACTTTGGTTTTGTTTGGCATGATTATTAGAGCCGTGTTTAGGCAGGCTTAATTTGTTTAACTAACAACAATATAAGCATTTCAAGTCATGCTTGTGAGTTAAGTAAAAAGAATAAATATAATTTTTATGTGCGTGTCGTGTTAAAATATATTTGATATAGGTAATTGGATGTTTGATTGTTTGTAAATTAATAATAGTATGATAAAAATAAAATAGCAGTGCATGTATATGTAAATGATTATAGATCCAAATAAAAGTATCAAGTCAATTGTACGACCATAATATAAAAATTTGTGTGTTTCAACAATATATATATATATATAAATTTGTGATATATGTATATATATATTAAATAAAAATTATTGGTTGTTATAGTGGTGATCATGACATGGAGAGGGTGCTTAATTGCTTATTGTCAAGCCAAATCAGCCCTACGGCGTCCATCAATTTATTGGTTGCCGTCTTTAAAACAACCGTTGAATTATTTTTTGAGCATTTCTTTTTTCTAATCTAGTTTATGACATTTTCTATTGAATTCCTTGAATATATTTATCTGTTTGAGTCATCAATTTTGGCCTTAAATGCCTAGTATAAAGTTCTGCTAAAAAAATTGGTAATCAAAATTTTATTCAAGTTCTTATGCATAGAGAAAATCTAAATTTAGTCATTAAAAGCATTCACTAAAAACAATTTGTAATCTAATCTTTGCTAAAATAAAATTATATTTCAAGTTTGAAACCTTTTGAAAGATTAACCCTAGATCCAAAGAATTGGCTGCCTAATTTATTTGGAAACGGAAATGTGGGTAGCTTTGGACCATGGAATATAGAGGAAGTAGACAAGGCAGTGAACAGGCAGGATTTATGTGTATGTTTATTTTTTCTAGAAATTTGTAAGGATTTATAAAAATTAAATATTACATGAACAATTTAAGAATCTTTTCTCACATATTTGGATATTAAGCATTATGCGAGCTGCTTATCCACTCCTACAAATGTCAGAGTGAAATTTTGTCCCGCATGCCAATAGTTGCAAATGATGGACCTTGGAATAATACAGAGAAGATACACATCACTTGGAGTCATCAAAGAGGGGGAGCAAACAAAGATTCTCTATTAATTTTTTTTTATTACTACTAAACTTTTTATGACATAAATTTAAGTTTAAGTAATGTATGAAAGATAAAAAATCTAATAATCTTAATCATTTATCTTTTTAAATATTGATATATCACTAGAGTATGAAAAGATTAGAGAAAAATATTAGAAAATCCTTACTCAATGATATATAAATTTATATATTTTTAAAGTTAATATCATTTCCAAATATATAGTCAAATGAGATATGAAATCCGAAATTGAGTCATACATTTGTCACGGATTTCTTCTGACATCAATTATGTGTGAATATTTATTATTATAATGGGAGACAATTACTGCGATAGAAAAAATTATCTATATAAAGTTTGTAAACTAACTTTAGTTGGAGTTGAACTTCCATCATTGAAGTTAATGGAAAAGCGCACCACTATATTTACCAGGAGGTTATGTCCATATTTATGGATACGTTGATCTACGAGTTAAAACAAATATTTTAATATTTATCATGTTTTTATCTTCTAAGTTTTAAAACACATGGCATTTATAGAAATGTGTGACAGCATCAGCTTCGTGGAAGCAAGTTGTGGTGCTAAATACACGACTGGAATTGTGGTGCTAAATACACTTCCGAGTGAGTTGCCCTCACCTTCATGTATGCTTCTATTTCATATTTATGTGAGTGATCTCTCTCATTTGAAAATAACTTCTTAGATCGTATAATTAATGTTCTTATTCTGAGAGACTCCGATTGTCCTCTAAATTAATCTTAGTCATAATCATTAATATATATATATATCTTATATTTTTCCTCAAGACAAAAACAAGACATTATTCTAGCTTTTGTATTATCTGGTTGGTAGCGACGAACGTTTCCTGCTATGATGAGATTAAAGAAATTGAGAAAAAAAAAAGGTATACAGAGCTTTAAAAGAAAATTTTGAAAACCTTAAGGGCGTTTTGTGGACCGACCAAGCACTATCTTTTTGTTTCTTTCTTTCTCACTGTGATTTCTGGTAATTTCTTGGTGAGAGAGGTTTACTAGTTACTAGTAATGCTGGGACAAATTGAGAATCGAAGGTAATGAGTCTTTTCTTTTAATCAGTTTATGATAATGTTTATTTCACGCGTTATGATCTATTCCTTTTCTTAAAATTATCATATTCTCAAAAGTTATTAATACAATAGATGTGTAAGGCTAGCGATGGTAATTATTTCAAAAAAAAAAAAAAACAGTTTAGGGATGATAATGGATCAAATGAGGATTTGCATGATTTAAAGTTTATACTCCATGATTTGTGACCTGAACAGGTTTTCAATGTTTGTCCTAAATCCAAACCTGTGTAGGGCAGGACGTCCTAAACCCAATTCATCCTGACTTGGTTGATTTTAAAAATAAAAATATTAACAAAATTTATATTTAAATTTTGACTTTCACTTAATTTTAGACATACATCTAAGTTAAAACATACACTCAAAGTTTCACATAACTTATAAAAGATTAATAAAAAAAAAAAAACTTACAAAAGAATTCACATAAAAAAAACATAAAATTTAATTTAACATCATCTAAACTAATAAATATTAAATTTAAGCAAAAAAAAAAAAAAAACTAATGTCATAATAATTTAAACAACATAGTATTCATTAAGCTTTATATAACAATGCCAATATAAGTAAAAATATTATCTAGATTTCATATACATCTAAATTATTTACAAGTTTAGTTTGTTTGAAAAGTATCTCATAGCAACAAAATTAAATAAACATAGTAATACATAATGCTTAAAAATAATTTGCAGATGGCTGTCGTTGCCAATGACACCTAGCCTATAAGAGTTTGACTCATTTGGACCAAACATCCATCATTCGATCTGCATCTAAAACTTTTAAGTTAAAGGTAATTTTTTCATATGATGTGAGTCTTTCCTCCTACTTCTTTGAGCTTTAGTTCCGGATCATGCCTCAAAGATCTTAATCAAATATGTCCGACAAACTACATTATATATAATATATCCGTGATATATGTAATAAATAAACAAATAATACTTAAAAATAACTTATAATAATAACAATAATAATAACAACACCATAAATGTATAATTTAAAAAAAGAAAAATAGGTTCACGAGTCGAGAAAGGTCAAAAAGTATTAGATCCAAACTCGACCCAAAAACTAACCATATCAAAAAAAATTTACCCAAATCCAACCTGTAACCGGGCTTCATTGCTCAAATTCCACCCAAACGAAAAGGGGCGTTCCTAGTTTGAGGCGGGGAAAAGATTTTTGCTATCCTTCGATATAACACGAAACTCTATCATATATAGTATTATTATATTGTACATTCTAATTTTCAGAAACAAGAGTACCAATTTTGATAGTAAGTATGAGGTGTCAATTGATAAACATATAATATTAAACACCCAAGTCACATTGAAAACAACATAAATATGAACATGTGAAAAAGATTTTGGTACACTTAATTTCTAGTCGGATAACCGTCTATAAAGTAAAGAAGGACATATTTCTTTAAATTCTTTTCTTACCATGTTGGTAAGGACTTCGAATCGTCTTTATGAGATGGCATGTGTAAGTTATTGGAAAAGTAAAAATAAATTAATTGAATGTGTTATAGATTAAAAGGAGGCCAATCGACAAGTAACATATATGGATATCAGAAAATTGAAAAAGTGAGTTTATGTGAGTAGAAAAGGACATCAACCAAAACTTCGGCTTTTAATTATTATGATAATATAGCATACAAATGTATAATTACATATACAAACTCATAAAACTGGCCAATAAGTATCGTGTAGTGTGTGTTTTATTATTATTGTTTTTACAAGTATTGTGTAGTTGTATAAACTATGTATAAGATACTGCAAAATATGGTTGCAAATGGACTAGTGCATGATTGAAAATTAGTTGGGCTGCCGGTTTTGAATAGTCCTACTTGGGCTCCATTTTTCTGATTCTAGTGATAGGTGAGTGAATTCAATAATCAAGTTAAATGAAATGGACTGATGTATGTCACATTCGACAGGGTACACATCGAGTATGCTTCTGATGTGTCTATTCTGTCTCTAGGCGCATTGCATTGTGGAATTGGCCCTATCGTTTTGTTTTTAGTGAACAATTTGCCAAGTTGGCTCTCAAAGACTTGAAAAGTATTTGACCATATCCGTTCGATGTATTTGGAACGAAAAGGAGTTGGTCAGGCCCACCCTGCACTCTCGCAGAAATGTAGGATCTGAGTGCCTGTCAAAACTAAAAATAAAATAAAATAAAAAACGTGAGTAATTATCACCTAATTTATTTGTGTGTGGATAAATTATGTACAAATCCCACCGAATGAAAGACAGTTTTTCTATATAGGATAGGCCATTTTCTCCCGATTTTTAAGGAGTAAAGTAGAAATAAGTGTTGAATTTCGGACCGTTATTGTGGTTCCGATATTTATAATGTAAAAAATAATAATACTAATAATAGAACGAACTAATGTAAATATATCAGCAAATTGAGTAGCTCAATCTAAACATTGTTGTTAGTTTTGGATAGTATAAATTCTAAGATAATTACTTCCAACATGCTTAAAATTAAAATTACAGATTAAACAAAGATTAAGTGATATATTTAAGGGTGGTTCTGTTATCATCCACAAATTTTCTTGCTACACCCATATAAAAAAACTAAAACTATTTTTTTTTAACTCCTTACACCCTTCAAAATAACAAAACAACCCATACATGTTATTGATGACTTTAATCATAATTTTTTTTTTCTCATTACACCCACTTAACGCCTTCCATCTAACACTCGTTTACTACAATATATAGCTGCTCTATTTTCGTTTCCTAGGAATTGAATTTTTCATTATTATTTTATATGGCTTTTATTTGGGTTCATTATCTTACTTCTTCTAAAAGAGTTCACCTGACGCTATAAAATATTTCCAGAATTGGGTGCACTATCAATTCAGGAATATAGCCTTCTATAACTAGAGCAGCATCTTTGGTACAAAACTCATGACACGACACAAATCAGCACCCTACAAAACTGGCAGCCCATCGATATGCGAAATCAACAAACCAATTCCTTAACTAACATGTGCAAGCATCATTGTTTGTAACTAACATGTTCACGCTCAAATTTAGTTAGTAAATAGATATTGCAGGCGATGCACAAGATTGAAAGCTATGTTTAATGCTTAGTTACAAATATTTTAGATCTTGAGAGAAATTCTTAAAGTGTCCGACATCTTTATTTAAAAAGTTGAAAAAAGAGCAACTAAGCAACAATAATCACCTGACAACATCAAAAACTTCATGAGATGTGAACTAAAAGAAATAGTCATTCTTACACTCATTAATTAAACACATTTCATTACTCAAATTTAGAAAAAACAGCTGCTAGGTTGTAATTTTTTTTTTTTTTTAAAAGATAAAATGTCACAAAAGGGCCTCATTCTTTGAACCAGATACTCAACAAACAAGTGAAACTGCTTCAAAACAAAACAAGTCAATAAAAAATCTGATTCAAAACTTAATTTTAGCAAACTTTTTTATAAGCAGAACCAAAAATACTGGGGTCAAAACATCTGTAAAGAAGTTCAAAAGAAAGCAATTTTACAATGGTAGACTATAACACAATTGGCCCAAATTGATACCCCAAATTATATCTCAAATACTCCAAGCAATGAGTAATCAAGGATATTTGGCACAATGTTCAAAGCCTGAGCAGTGATTAACACCCCAGAATAAACAAACCAGACAAAAAGCACTCATTTTCACCAGAAAAAAAAAAAAAAAAAAAAAAAAAAAGCCGCAAGAGTATCTCACATTGCCAACCATACACTAAGGACCTATATATTAAAACGATAACCGATATTGTCTCCTGATATTTCCTCATTTTAAGGGGACCAGATCTTAAAAATATCCTCAAATATGTCCAATATTTTGAGAATATTCAAAATATTTCCAATAATTTCAAAACCAACAAATAAAAAAGAAAAATCTATTTAAAATCTTATTTCAGCAAAATTTTAATAAACAAAACCGAAACTTTACTGGTCGAGCTACCAAAAAGGGAGTAATTATACAGTGCCACTACTCTGCTTGTTTTTTACTTGCTATCTTTTAATGCTTTATTAATTTTTTCATTTGCCTAACAAAAAGGTTTAAATTTAACAAGATTTAAATTCGAAAAATTTTGCGAACATTCTCATTTAAGGGGGAAAAAATGTTTATAACATGAAAATAGAAAAATATTTTTTTTAACAAAGAATATGAAAAAAATAATTACATCTAGAAATTCATACTGTAAATTTGTATCATAACTCATTTTAGATGCATACTATCTTTTGAATTTATTTATTCTTTTTATATTTATTAGATGGTAAATTTTTTAAAAGTAATATATATATATATATATATATATATTTCATTAACTTATAATGGATGATATATGCAAGTGAAAGAACCAACTTCCATTCTTTACTTTTGGGGATTTTTTAAAGGTGGTCAACATACGTCACCATGAGAGTATTATCATCAATAAACTTGCAAAATACTTGATGTATGATGTCGGCTTTCTTTAGATATACCATTACATGAAGCCAACATTAATGGATATATGCATTTTATTGACATGGTAAGAATGTGTCTAGCACCAAATGATTAACATGAGAAAAAAAATAACTTTCGACTTGACATGTCAATGTGTGAATGAATTAAGCAATCCATGAGCCAAGTTGAAGATTAGATCAAATAAAAGGTTGTTGGAATTCTTATGTAATCTAAGGTAGTGAGCATGCATAATGAGCATCTAAAACAAAAAAAGCACCTATAAAGTTGCTTTGGTTAAGCAGTCATTCACATAAAGAAAATGGCTAAATAGCCGCAGTCGACTAGCACCAGCCTGAAAGACAGTACACTTAGTCAACCAAAAAGTGGAAGCAAATACAACTGCAAACATGACAACGACACCTAGACAACAGAATTCATGTCTTACTTGCCATTGTTTCTTCAACCCATTTGGGAGGTGGCACTGAGAGTAACAAAGATAGGAGAAGACTTTGAACTGAGCCAAAATTTTATTTTGACCATCTTAGCTTTAAAAAAACCAGAATCGATCTTTATTTTCTCTGCCCATCTTAAACCGGGCTAAGTTGAAAGAAGATACAAAAATTGGATACAACTAATAAGATGATGCAACAACAACACTGACCTTCATGAGCCTATCCAGTTACTATGTGATACTAAAGAAGACAACGGTGCTCAACATGTATAGTATTTTTTATATGATTCCAAATAACACATCGGAATTTGCAAAGATAATATGCTGTCCAAAGCACAATCATTGGCTCCGTGCATCCAACTTTGGCTATGTGATCTTGATGCTTTAGGGACTCGCTTGGGCCTAACAGGAGATGAATGACATGATGGAATCCGAGATGAGGATTGGAATTGAGGTCCCTTCCCATTTGAGTGGTTTTGCTTTTGAAACTTCTGATGTGATTGAATTATTGCTTTTAAGCACCCCTTTTGGCTCACTACAAATGGGAAACTGACTGATTTAATGGTTACCAAGTGGTGCTTAGGGTCCTCAACCTCAACACATGAAGTAGCTGGTTGCTGTGGCAATCTGCCTCGCTTCCATGAAAAGAATGAATGTTGTAGCCTAGATGGAACCTGCAGAGTACCAGCAAAATAACAGCAATATAGTCTCAAGTTAAGGATTTACTCGATTTTCATAAGTTCAAAAGCCCAAATGGAATCACTTCACAAGATATAACCTTTCTGACGATCCAATTTAATTCACATGAATGAAATCTCATCAAATCAAATGCCCACAACATTATCAGAACAACTGACAAAATGAATATCTGATGATACACAATTCTCAAGAAATTTATCGTGCATCTAGATAATTATTATTAAGTCAAAAGTACTTGTGAATCAACATAATCTGAAAATACTTTTCCGTCCTTTTCCCTGAAAATTTTTCTGAAGCTATATTGGTAAATAGTTGTCAAACAAAAATATTGCAATTTTGATCTTTATGACATTCCAACATGCTTAAATTGTTAACTAAAATGAGAAATATAGATTACTACAAGATTTTATTCGTGCCGATAATGATGGTAAAACAAGCTGCAAGGACACTATTTGATAAAGCAAAATATCAGTTTTCAAGAGATACAAGCCAATCTCCATTTGGTTCTTAATTTTATCTTCTCAATCGGAAAGAAAAACATGTCAAGGAAAATGAATTCACAGACAAGAGAAGACCTTTCCAGAAAGGAGGTAGACCAGCTAATTACAAATGACAACCATGAGGGCTAAACATGGGACCTTCAGGAAACAGTCTCCTCTCAAGCAAAAACAAAAACAAAATAGATACAGAAGTAGCCTCCCATTCTGCACTTAAGACTGTCATCAGAATATTTTCTGTGTTTCTTTATCATCTATCCATGTATAAAATGAAAGAATATGCATTGTATCTTCAATAATCAAATGTGCGTAACCTATATAGTTATACCTCCACCCATTAATCAGACCGTGTTTGTACTATTTGTACTACATCAAATTGTTCTCCAGTAGCATGTTATGGACAAGAGTACTTATTGACTCTTTGATCAAAGTTCATAAAATTAATGTCTATTTACTAATAAAAATAAAACCCAACCTGGAGCTAAATTACCAAGCAAAAAAAGAGCAGATCATACAGTTTGAGGAAAAATCAGTTCAACCACCAAGAGCAAACAATTACACTGGCACAAGTTCTACTTAATTATTAATTTTAGTCAATCCATTTTGTTAGCCTAATACAATAATGCACAGATGTAAACTCAGGATATTAAAACTTATCGGGTAGCAAATTACTTCTGTCAATGATTATTACACTATACTATATAGATACCATTAAATTCAGAACTTACCGATGAAGCAAGGCTACAAGAAGCCAAAGACAATGACAATGAGGAAAATGGAGACTGCCCAGGCTTTGTACCCTTCTCACCATTCTTTGTTGAGCTTTGATCTGCAGTAACAGTGCCAAAACTGGTAGGTGCATCATCGTCCTCTTCTTCTTCATCTTCGTCTTCGTCTTCATCTTCTTCTCCATCTTTCCCTGCCACTTCCACTTTAACTTCATCTTCCTTCAGTACAGCTGTGGCATTCTCAGTTTGGCTGGCCAAATCAGAAGTATCTTCTTCACCCTCCAAACCTGTTTCCATTTTCTTCTCATCCACTTTCTCCGTTAATGTCAACTCCTCATCCATTTCCTCAATAGCCTCTTCCAGACACAATTCAGCTTCCACTAGATCAAGTTCTTTTTCAATAACCTTCATTTTCATCTCACTAGCATTCTTCTTTTCTTCAGCCCATTTCTCTATCTTATCAAACACTGGTTTAATTTTATTTTCTACTGCCAATACAAGACGCTTCCTCATATTTGGCTTTTCCTCAACCTCTTCTCGTCCATAAAACTCATCAAAACCCAGCGGCAGAAACTCAATCTTCTCAGGGTCCAGTTCTTCCCCTTCTTTCAGAGTTGGCTGCCAAAATAATCGAATTCCATACTTCTCGTCTTCAATATAATTTATTAATCTTCCAGTTGGTGTGTGTAGGATGAGGGGATTGTCAGTATAAATAAGCTTTGATGGATCTTCAGGATCAGGCTCTGGTTCCTTGTTAACGACAACAAATTCAGGAGGCTCTTCTGTTAAGGTAAAATTGTAACAGACATCAGGCCCAGAATATGCATCTGTTTCTAAAAAACTAATAAAACTAGCAGCAAATGCATCTGAGAAAAGCCCGAAATAAGAATGCTAATTTTATAAGTCCAAAGAACTTTATTTTCAATCAAATGAAAACAAAATTATATCTTTTTCCTTCCTTATACCTCAACCATTTTACACTAACTATTATCAGAAGATATAGGATAAAAGATTAAAGATAGTTTGTCTTTTCAGCATTTAAGAAAATTATTTGCCTTTTTTATTACCTAAAATTATTTTCCCTTGATGACCTTGCTACCAGCATAGCAGATAAAAATTTTGGATGGAGTGAAAGATGTGAGAGTGAGTGTGTGTGTGTGAGCGTGTGTGTGTAGAGAGAGAGAGAGAGAGGAGGTGGAGATACCATTTTCCCACCAGTACTCAAGCTCAGGAGGCATAGGTATCCTAAATGGAGATTTGTAAAATGAGTTTAACCACATTTCTCGTTCTTGATCAACCTCATGCACATATAATTTCCAATAATCGGGGACCTGCCAAATTAACGTACTCATTTCTCATTTCCTGATATGAGATGAAATTGAATCCACCATACAATATATAAAATTCAATTTACCTCATAAAACTGGTTAATGAAGCCAGGGGCCATCCACACATCTTCCTCCTCATAAAAATAAGGATGTTGGGGATCACTATAAGGACCCCACTGTTCTCTGACCACTGTGGCAGGTAACAACATACCAGGTCATTGGCCAAGAGGCGAAATTTTTAACATAATTAGTGGTCAAAAAATTATGCACATGTTAAATTTAGTGAAAAAGCTACATGTTTAGAAACATTGCTCAGTCCAGACCCAAGCATAAGAGCAAAACTCGATAAATTGTACTCAAAATCCAGGACCTAAAGAATGTCCAAAGCTCCATAAAGGAGTTTTCTGATCATCTGCCTTCTTAGCATTCCATATAGGACAATGTAGGAATGTTTTTAATCATTCAATGAAACCGCATCTCAGAAATTCAATATCTATCTTTACACATGAATCAGTCATCACATATATGCATTGAACATCCTGCTAGAACATCATGAATCATTGTACACAAAAAGGAACAAGAAGAAGATGAATCAGGCATCACATATGTGCGTCAAAAATTAACAACTATGATGATAATGCTGGCTATAAAAACATAAAATGCCCAGGGCAATATTGTCCCTCTTCCATATTGCATATCACATTTCTTCAGCACTTGATTACCTAGTACAAACTGACAAATTTTCCTTAGAAGCTATGGGGTTTAACTGTAAACCTTCTAAACAACACAGTACTTGGCAACTGAAAATGGCTCTTATGATACAAATGAAAATTATACATACTTCCATCTGGTTTGTTAACAAACATTCGTGCTTTAGCAGCAGCTACTTCTGCAAGACCTGCATGCAGCTGAAAGACCCATACTATGAGCAAAATATATCTTCTTATTTATCCTCCTCAATAAAATTCATAAAAGAGTAAATACGTTAATATACCGCAACAGTTTCTTCATCACAACCCTCAGAATCCTCCAATAGTTCCCCAAAGTAAAATCTACCCTGCATGTATATAAAAACATAAAGTTGAGTTTTCAAGCCAATGTGCATCAGTTTAAGTAAATCACTCTTTGGAAGAAGGCTATACTACAAGGCAAATCTGTTATAATTTCTCCACCACACAATCCACATGGACATCCGCCCAAACCATAACATCATAAATCATAGATACTTTCTATGAATATTACTTAATTAAAACCTTTTCATTGGCAATTTTGCCATAATACATTCGGATCTTAATTTTGCAATGGCACTATTTATAAGATAGTGGGACGTAAGAAGCATACAATATCTATTACCATATTTCATCCTTAATAAATCAAAGGTGAGCCCCCAAGTCCACAAAACTTAAAAAGAGGACAACATTAAGGTATTGGTGCTAGTATTTGCAAGACCTACATATATGGGGCGTTCATTGACTTCATATAAACCACATCCATGCACTCGACCATGCTTCCACTGACCAGCATAGCGGTACCGACCTTTCTCCCTAGAACAAATACACTATAATCAATAACATTATAAAAGATAACTCAGCACAAAAAAGTAAATGAAAAGGAAAACACATAATGTTTCCAGGCCATATATGAAGTTGTAAATCTTACCACCTAACAACTTCTTATTAGATACCTCTTGTTAGACCAGAGGACTGTGAGCTTAAATTCATCAAACTTTTGATTGGATAATTTTAAATGAGTAAGCTCAATTTTGATCCTAAGCTATTATCTTGTACTGGTATTTTAATTACTCATCAACCAATCAAAGTACATGGCTGTGACTCATGAAGTTGTAATTATAGAATTTCTTTTGGAACCATGATTGTCCATTTTGCTTCAATCCAGTTGTAGGAGGATTAAATTATTATCAGCACATGAAATTGCAAAGACAACTTCGAAAGATTGGCAAACAATCTCATCTATAGCATGTTTTCATGTATTTACTAAGGCATGTAATATCATAATTGTTCATGTCCAATGGCCTCTCTTTTCTGTTATCTTCTCATAACAACTGTCAATTCATTTAGAGCCAAGTGTAATAAATATCAAATCAGGAGCATTGCATCCAATTCTAGTTACCTCCCAAATTCTCGACATTCTTTAGTATGAAAGTAAGGCATACACTTGAAACATAGGGGATCTTCACTTATTACCATTTAGATGCGCAAACTAGTAGTCTTTAGAATCTAGCATAAGTGCCTTGGTAGTTGGCAGGCATCAAAGAAACATGAACTCATATCAAAACACAGATAGTAAAGACAATGAGACAAACAATGTACAATCAAAGGAATGAATTAAACAAGAAAGGAAAAAATTACTTGAGATTGAGAAAAAGAGAAGAATAAGACAACAACTTGAAGATAAATCTTACGGTTTCTTCTCAAATTGCTTGACCCACTCATCATTCTCATAAAAAGGGATTTCATATGCCCCATCAGCCAAACGAATGCTATCTTCAATATCCATCTCTAGCCATCTTCTGTCTTCTGGGGACATAAAATCTCTTTTTATAATTTTCCCTTCAGCACGCATCTTTTCTTCAAGCCTTAGAAAATAGTCAACAAGTAACTCAATTCATTTAGCTTATACAGAAAATAATCAACCACATTTTAGACACCAAATTAACAGTATGATGACACAGTAAAAATGTAGGATCAATAAACATACTTGGAACCTGGAATCGGTTCTATATCCGGTATGTCAACCTCAACAACCCCATGACCCTCCATATTGTTCTGAAGCCATTCCCCTTCATACCTGAAAGAAACATTCATGTTAACAAAAACATAACTAGTTCGCACCAGACCTCTAGTTTAGACATTACCAATTCTAAACCACCCCATCCAATATAGGTAACCTATAATCCACCATCACATGCAAGCGAAACATACACACGTATCCACAAGCCTAACAAGAAAAGATGACAGACGAACCTGACTAGTCCATCCTCGGCAACGTAAACACCTTTCCCATGAGCTAAGTCATCCCAAATAGTACCTTCATACCTTAAACACAAACAATAGCACACATAATAAACTAACAGCTACATAACATATAATTCAATAACTTCAACCACATAATTGTATCAAATGACAAGTAAATAACAAACAGTACCTTATACCTTAAACAGAAATCATAACACACATAATAAACTACCAGCAACAACAAAACGTATCATTCAAAAACACCAAAACACTAACTTGAACCACAAAATGACAAGTAAATAACAAGATATGAACATACGTGCTACCATCAGGGAAAATGTAGCTGACCCAAGTGAGAAACTCCTCAATCCTATCCAACTCCTCCACGACAGCCTTTGGCGTGGCAATGTCATAGTGATTATCAGGTATGGCAGGATAAGGCTTTCGATAAGGCAAATAAAAGGGGGCAATGGGGGGTTCACGACCCGCTTTCCTTTCGTTTTCCATCACCTTCCAGTCCTTCTTGTCAGCCCAAACCGGGTCCCAGCCGGGTTTGGTAAACTCCAAAGGAGCATCAGCCCATAGCTCCCTCAGGTCCTCCTCCGTTCATTTCTCTTTATCTTCTGGGAAATCGAATAGGTCCTCGTGAAACTCGACCTCCTCGTCCTCTTCGTCTTGTTGCTCCTTGTATGATTTGCTGTTGAGCAGTCTCATGTAGCGCCGAATGTTGGTATCGGCTGTGTTGTCCCACGCTGGTGGCTCGTCCCCCGGACGTAGAGTGGCCAGCTCCTCGTTCTCGCCGGCGGAAACATAGTACTCTTCGCCGTCGGAGGAGTTGGGTTTGGATTTGGCGTCTGATGAGTCGGAGTCGGTGGAGGAGTCAGAGTCGGAATCGGAGTCAGTTGGAGCTTGGTCTTGCTCTTGCTCCTTGTCAGAGCCATTATCTTCTTGGTTAGACATTGGAGAGTGAGCAGATAAGATGTGAGAAATGAAGACGAGGTTTACGAACAAAATGTGACTGACTACCCTCTTTTCTTTTTAGCGGAGAAGGGTTTTAGAGTTTATTTTTTGTTTTTTCTTTCTTTCTACTGCTTCTTGACTGTTAATTGTAGAAATACAATATGTCAAAAAAAAAAAAAATGTAGAGGTTGTGAAAATTAGAATTTAGAAACAAATCCATGGTTTTTTTTTTTTTTTTTTTGATGTAGATGTGGTGTTTAGAAGTCTTTATTATCTTTTAATTTTGATTTTTGTGAATTAAATTGAAAAAAGTTAAATGGGTGTTTTTAACTGAATTTTTAGAGAAAAAAATTGTGTGAAAGAAAATAGTTGATGATTTTATTTTAAAGATTGCTCTGAATCCGATACTGTTGCTTGTATTAAGGTTATACAAGAGGGTTTTGTTTTATTTTTTTATTTTTTTTTCAAATGGAATGTTTTAAAATCATTTAGCTGAAAATAGGGTTTTTTTATTTGTTATTTTCGTAATACATAAAAACTTATGATATTGTTCCCTAAAATAGTAACTTAAAGACATAAATTAAAAAATTATATGTGAAAGAAGCAAGCTACGATTCAAAGTTTTTATTTTTATTTTTTATGTTAGAAATATAATTATTTGAATTTATATGGTTATTTCATAATTAAGTTTATGGTCAATTATAATTATAAAAACTTCCAAGATCAATTTAAAATTTTTTTATTTTACTGAATAGAGAAAATGATTAAATCACCCTTGAACCTAAATCTAATGGTTTGACTATCAACAAAAAGGCATGTTTATATAATTAAGAGATAATAAAAAAAAAAACTCATTATAGTTTACAAAAATATTCATTTTATCTTTTATGGTTTCATTTTTATTCAAAATTTCCTCCAATGTTAATGAAAACACTCAAAATGCTTCCTAGAAGCATGTGAAAGAACAATAATACCCTTAATGGTTATAAATTGATGATGAAGTTAAAGGGTAAAATGAATATTTTTCTATAATTTTTGGACATTTTTTGTAATTTTTCAACATAAGAGAGATTTTAAACAAAAATAAAATATAAGTGGTAA
Organism: Litchi chinensis; assembly: GCA_019925255.1. Classification (NCBI taxonomy): domain Eukaryota; kingdom Viridiplantae; phylum Streptophyta; class Magnoliopsida; order Sapindales; family Sapindaceae; genus Litchi; species Litchi chinensis. Next base: position 16,912,164 of record CM034473.1, on the reverse strand, counting down.
AATAGATACTTTTACAAACTATAATAGGGTTTTTAGGATTATCCCTATAGTTAATAATAAAAGTCGAATATTATGCATTTTCTTATATTTATTGTGAGTTTATATTTGCCTCCTAAAATGTAAATTGTAATAGATATTAATTAGGTGTGAAGAATAATTGTTAAGAACACCTACCACCATTTAGTAGGATTGGTTAAGTAGTTACCTTAACTTTAAGAAGAATGGAAGTGGATTTGGGATTTAAAAATCTCAAATTTCTTGAATATCATTTTTGAAGACCAATTGAAAAGCACTTAGTTTGGGGCCCTCGTTTCCCTATCTTCTAAGAACCTTCATTTCCATCTAAAATGGTGGGTTTTGGTGGAAATGAGATTTCTCATTTCCCATCTTCTTTCTTTTCTCTCACACCTCCATCTATCTCTCTTTCTCTCACCTTCTCTCTTTCTCTCATCACACATCTATAAAACCTACAACAACTTCCACCCTCTCTCATTTTTTTCTTCTCCTTAGTTTGGGTGTTCTGGGCTTAACATAATGAACCCAGAACCATCTCGTTCTGGGTTCGATTAAAACCCTCTATCCTGATTTTTTTTTTTTTGTCTTTTTTTTTTTTTAAGTTTCAATGTTTTGATGTTATTATTGTGGGAGATAATGATATTAATGAATTTGATTGATTATATTGATAAACTATGAGTTGATGATGTTGAAGAAGAGGGTTTTCGATGAACTGTGATTGTTTTTTATTTTTTCAAAATTTTTATAAATTTAATTTTATATAATAAAAATTAAATTAAATTTATTTAAATTTAATCATAACCTACATAAAACATGATATGGTATAATTTTAATTCAATCTCAAGTTTTATCAAATATGGGATAGCAATTTTTTAATTCAGTCTATTTAATTCCAATCCAATTTAATTTATTTTATTATATTTCAATTTCGCGTACCAAACATAGCCTAAAAAGTCAAATATTCAAATATCACTTTTATGCTTATTCATCTCAATAGATCATAACACTTCTTTTATCCGTAAGGTATCAGTATTAAAAAAAATTTGCTAAGAACAATAATTTTACATTTTAATATTTGAACGCATACACGCTCATCTTGCACTAGCATTTGGACGATACTCTAGTAAGCATGGTATCGACACAAGACAACTGAAGTGGAGTAACCCACATTAGAAAACACAACCCGGTAGCGATTCGCAGTGACGCAAGCTGGTTTTGGATTTTGGATTCCATGTAAAACCTAGATGCCATTAAAAACCCAACCAAGGTTCAGTGGGCTCAGTTATAAACTTTTCCAACAAAATACCCACAAAGCATATGAACCCAAATGACAATCCAAACCCACAATTGCATTTCCATCAAGTAATGAAAAATAAATAAATAAAAGTTACCTACAAAAGAAGCGATTTTTTATTCCCCTTTCAATTTTTTACAAGGTTTCAACTTGAATTCACATTATCAAAATGTTTAATTTGAGTTTTGAGAAGTTTACAATTCAACTTACCACATTATTTGAACAAAATTTTTGGATAAATTTTAAGAAAGTGTTATATATTACTATAATCTAGGTTTGGAAATATAATAATACACTTCCCTTTAAAAGTAACAAAATAACTTACTATAATTTTGGGGTACTTATTACTTGTACATAGCTTTTGGTAAATATTTAACAGATGTAAACATTAACGTTTATGGTTTTTTAAAATGGTATAATTGTCCCCTACAAACAGCTTTTTGCAAATATAAGGATGCAAATGTTAATGTTAACTCATTTTTTAAAATATAATGACAAACATCTAACATTTTTATTCAATTTTTCTACCCAATCTTATGTAACATGGTAGTTGAATTAAAAATTCAAGTTTGAGGTTAACATGGTAGTCGATATAGCATATCGATGGCCACATAAGGTTAATTAGATAAGTTGCACAAAAATATTGGATGTTTAACATTATTTTCACTTTTATTAATGTTAATATTTAACAGTCTTTTAATACACAAAATTTAATGTTACAATTGGTCCATAGAAGTTTATAACCTTGCAATTTCAAATTCTGGCAAAAAAATTTGTTGCATTCTGCAAGTAATTATATTTATATATATTATTTTTATTTAGCATTATTTTTGATTATTTTACCATTGTCATTCCTTGTCTTTTTTTTGTTTTTTGCCCTTTTGCGTATTATCAAGACAACAGAATTTTGGTGTGCATAGACGTTTTTTCCTCCGTAAATTAGCAGTACAAAAATTTAAACTCTTGTATTGTAAATCATTATATGTAAAATAATTTTGTCATTCATAAATAAATGGGATAATCCCAAAAACCCTATTGTAGTTTTTAAAAATATTCATTTTATCACCTATAATTTCATTTTTATCTAAAATATCTCCTGACGTTTAGAAAAATATCTGAAAGGACGATAATACCCCTGACGGTTACAGATTCTGTTAAATTGACTTGATTAACCATTTGACTTAGGGGCAAAATGTGACATGCGATAAAAAGTTAATTAAAATATAAAAAAAAATCATATTAAATAATATTAAATATAAAAAATATTATACTACAATTAATAAAATAAATAAATAAAATAATATTATAATTAAAAAACCAAAATCTCATTCCATTTCATTGCCACTCAACTTATCATCATCATCTTCTCTTCTTCTCATCTTTTTTTTCCCCTTATTCTTCTTTTTCCATTTATCTCATTGTTGCTGCCGTCGTCGCCACCTATCTCCACCACCAATGACTGTGGCACACCTATCTCCACCGATGCTTTTAAAACCAAATTTTGACCCATTCATCTCCTCCGTCAAGTTTGACACCCCTATCCCACCTCACCGCTCTTTCTCTCTCTGCCCCCCTCCCCCTCCCCTCCCCCTTTATCATACTCTCTCTCATCTTCTTTCACCTTTCTCTTTAACCGCAGCTTCTTTTCTGCTCAAAGCTTCAATCCCACCACATCAATTGATGTGTGGTTGGGTGGGTGATGTTGGTTTGGGTTTGATTGGGGTTGACGATAGTTGTGGTGGTGGTGATGTTAGGGTTTGATTGGGTTTGACGATGGTAGTGGTGGTGGTGATGTTAGGGTTTGATTGGGTTTGTTGTTGTGAATCGATGGTAATGGTGTTAGGGATTGACAGCTGGTTTCTGGGTTTGATTGGTTTTTGGGTTTGTTATATGATTGAGTTTCTGGGATCGATGATGATAACCGAGATATTGAGTTTGTGAATTTGAGATTAGGGTTGATGGTGGTGGTGGATGTGGATTTGATTGGGTTTGACGGTGATGACGATGGTGATGATGTTAGGGTTTGGGTTTGATTGGGTTTGTCGTTGTGAATCGGTGGTGGTGATGATGGTGTTGGGGTTTAACGGTTGGGTTTTTGGGTTTGATTGAGTTTCTAGGTTTGTTGTTGTGATTGAGTTTCTAGGATTGATGATGATAATCGAGATATTGAGTTTGTGAATATGAGTTAAAATCTCCTTTTGGAATTTTTTTTAAATATTTCTATATTATTATATTATTTAAATTAAGGGTAAATTAGATATTTTAACTTTTTTTAATATTTTCATTAAAAATTTGACAATAGAGGGGATTTTGAATAAAAATGAAATCTTAGTGAAAAAATGAACATTTTTTAAAACTACAGTAGGTTTTTTGGGATTATCCTAAATAAATTTATTATTAATTTTTCTCAACCATTTGGCCGTTGTTTAAAAAAAAAAAGTTTATGCATGTGATAATATTTTATTTTGGAAAATTGTTAAGAGAATTTGGGGATGAAATATAGGATGGTGTTAAATTCTATATTCAATTCATACTTTTGAAAAACATATAAATTTAGGTGTATTCAATTTAAATTTCTAAAAAGTTTATCAAAATTTAGATGTATTTGATTCAAGATTTGTATGAATTTTTTATTATTTTTATAGATTTTATTTAAACAATAGAATTCCATGGACGTAAATACGGACTTTTAAAAAGTCCAAACAATCATTGATTTTATAGATTTTACTTAAAAGTTGGAATTCAAAGGATTTTGATCTATTTAACAGTGAATTTTATGAATTAAAAAAAAAAAAAAAAAGAATCTTATCCTTATTTCCAAAGATTTCATTAATTTTATAAAAAAAAAAAAAATCGGTAAAAGCTATATAAAATTTATAGAAAAAATAAATTCTATCAAAATTTATAATTGGTTTTTTTTTTTAATTATAAAAATCCATCAACCTTTATGCCCTTAGTATTATCCCGTGTATGTGAAGTTGAAGGATATATGGTGGTTCTAGGAGAGTGTTACTCATTTTCAACCTCTTTTAAGATTCTTTTAAAATTTCTTATTTATTTGAAGCTGTAAATTGAAATGTACTAATCTAAAATCAAGTAGTATAATTATGCACACAGTGTCGTAGCATTATAGCATGATAATTTTAGCATTTAGAGTGTGTTTGGGTTGACTTTTCAAATACAATTTTCTAATAATTTATGGGTTTTGTTAACTTAATGGTTAAATAATATTATCCATCAATAACAACCATTTGATTGATTGTAAGAATGGTTATCGAAAAATATCTAAAGGTTGTTATTGATAGATAGCCTTATCCAACTAATAAGATAGTCAAACCCATAATTTCTTATTAAAGTGTGTGATCCGAGTTCTTTAATTTCTAACAAATTTAGGTAATAATATAATAATAAATTAAAAATTTTAACAAATTTAGTAATAATGCAATAACAAATCAGAAATTTGGTTCTATTCTAGGAATTCGATATTAATAAAGGTACCCTTTATAATACAAATCTTAATCATAATATTGAAATTCATACAAAAGGCCCTTACAGTTCCGTGATTCATCATATTGCTTCAAAATGCCTCTTTTTTGTAATTCTTGTATGTGACATACCTTATAATATTATACTTCATTATTTACAAACCTTATAATTATTTAAATACAATATGATCTCAACTTAGTTTAATATCAAGATAAAATTGCTTATTTAGGGTAATAGCACAATTTTAAAAAAATGGTTTCAAATATTTTGACAAGCAATTTGATATAATACGCTCAAAATTACGACATCATCATTTTTACTCAATTTCGCTTATTATACTACCTCAATTTTTATGCTATATAAGAATTGTAGTTATACTAGACACAGAATAGAGAACTGTAAGAATTTGATGGAAAGTTGCTCACCTTAGAACCGATGTAGTTGTGAATTCATTTTAAAGCCGTTCCTTTTTTTTTTTAATAAAAAAACTAGTTACATCCTCTTTCATTTTCTACCAATAATATTGCCGAGTCCTTACGCACCCTATTGCATTCTTTGATCACGTTTCCTCTCTTTGTTTTCTACCAATAAAATTGTGGTCTCCTTATGTGTTTTATGATCGCCTTAGTAACAACGTAACTATGAATTCATTTTAAAACCATTCACACTCATATCAATAAAATTGTGAATTCCTCATCACATTTTCGGTTATATCCTCTTTTTTTTTCTACCAATGATATTGTGGATTCCTTTCTCGCCCTATTGCATTCTTCGATCATGTTTCCGCTCTTGTTTTCTACCAATAAAATTGTGGACTCTTCATGTGTTTTATGGTCTCATTTTCTAGTCATGCTATTCTCTCACATTTTCGAGTCATGTGGATTCAGTTTAAAGCTCTTCACACTTGTACCAATATAAATGTGAATTCATTTCGTGTTTTTCAGTCACATTTTTCTCATTTTTTCTATCAATAAAATTATAAATTCTTAACGGGTTTTATGTTTACATTGTCCTCTCTTGAGCCTTTAAAATGTAATCAATAAAAACAAGAGAAATTAGTAACTAGAACTAGTTTAAAGGTCACTTTGTTTCTTTCATTTTATCACTTAAATGGGTTTGAATTAAACAATTTATGTTATATTTGTTTATTTTTTAAATGGTAAAATAATTTAAAATTGCTAAAAAACAATTTAAACTAAAAAGTTTAAATTTCTAACTTATCGCTTAACATCTAGTCAATTTATTTATAATTAAAATAATTTCTTCTATAATTACACATCTAAAAGTAACAACATACTTTCAATTTTATCTTCATCATATATCCTACAAAATAAATTATCAATTTGCATATGTTAGTAGTAAATTGAATCTTTATATTTCATAGTAATTTTAATAATATATATTTTCTAATTTAAAAAGAAGACATTTATAATTTTAAGTTATGTGAACTTAATATTTTCTTTAAATATTATTAAATAAATTAATATATATTTATTATTATCAATAAAAATTAATTTATGAAATATTATAAATATATAGATAATTTTTGTATAGGATAATTTGGTAAGGTTAATATTTTGTAATTGGTTGTATCTGGTGACAAAATGCTATTTCGATGTAATTGAATTATAATTCAAGTTTAGCATTGCTTCATGTTTGAAGTTGTATTGTTGATATTCAAGCGACGATACTTCGTAAAGTAAAATATATTAGTTTTCAATTTTCTAAAAGAATTAGGATGCATGCAAGCACACATACATGAATTTGCATCTCATTTATTTTAATTTACATAAAGTGTGTTTTGTGTTTTTAGTATTGTTTCGTTTTACTTGAAAAAAAAATATTTTTTGGAAACCATCTCGAAAGTTTTTATTCAAAAGTATTGTTTTGGAAAGTTAAAAAAAAAATTGAAAATTGTTTGAAATGTATTTTGTTAAAATAATATCTTTTATTAAAATGTTTGTTAATAGTTTACTAAGTATATTTGTCTTGTTTTGAAAAATAATTTTTTGTCAGGGGCTTTCGGTAAGTTGCCAACCAAACATTAAAAATTTCCTATTTTTATTTTTGCATTCCTATTTCTTGTGAGTTGTTGTGACTCACTATTAGGGTCTTCGTAACCTATGAATTGGAGTTTATTCTTTGTCAAAAACAGAGAGAGCTAGTGTCTAGATTTTGCATTCATTGAGTTCTCTATTTATTGTGCATTATTTTTAAGTTACACTTTGCTCGTGTGATTTATTGTTCTCTTCTGCATAGAATATATAATCTTACATTTTATCTGTATGTGCATGCATTCATGAGCACTTAGATCATTCTTTTCATTTATCAAGATTTTTTTTTTGTGAGGGAGTCGAAGAAAACAAGTTAAAGATTGTTGATTCATGTAGAGACAATCTAGAATAGCCGGATTTAAAGAATATATTATGTATCTATATTATATATTAAGTTGTATTTATATATATAATGTTCTCTATTTAAGAAAAAAAAATTTAACAATATTATTATAAGCATTATATATATAAAGTCGTAATTTAATATACATTGTGTATCATTATTATTATTATTATTATTTAAAGAATACGATAAAAGATTTTTTTCTTGTAAAATGGAATGAAAATAAGGTTCTCAAGTAAAGTGGGGGGAAGGGTGGGTGGGATTCTCATTCCACAACCTTAAATTCATATGAGATCCATAATTTTATTCTCATTATAAAAAGATTTTAGAATATGTAAACATCATCAATCATTCTTATTTTCTATTTTCATTTACCAATCTATCAAATAAACACATTATTAAAGTGTTTAAATATAAATTTAGGTGTAATTAAAAAATCATGGACTTTGCAGAAATTAGTCCAACAATGGAATTTGATGCATTTTGAGATGAGATTTATGGAAAAAAAAATCATAACAAATCTTATCTTAGCCTATAGATTTCATTCCACAACCTTAATTTCATATGAGATCCATAATTTTATTCTCATTATAGAAAGATTTTAGAGTATGTAAACATCATCAATCATTCTTATTTTCTATTTTCATTTACCAATCTATCAAATAAACACATTATTAAAGTGTTTAAATATAAATTTAGGTGTAATTAAAAAATCATGGACTTTGCAGAAATTAGTCCAACAATGGAATTTGATGCATTTTGAGATGAGATTTATGGAAAAAAAAATCATAACAAATCTAATCTAGATTTCATATAGAATTATAATAAAATTTATATGAAATCTATAAAAATCCGAAAACTTCAATAAAATCTATCATTGAAAAAAAAAAGGTTAAGCTCTAAGTAGTTTAATTAACTCTAACTAACTTTAGCTTGAATATACTTTTTAATTCCTGATTTGAGTGTAAAATCGACACACTTTGATTTCATTTAATAAACAATGTAATGACAAATCAATAATTAAGTTTCCCTTCCTTTCTAAGGATTTTCGATTAGCAAATACATCATTTATGATACAAAATCTCACTTCTAATATTGAAATTCATGCAAAAACTCTTACATTTAATTGATTAATCGTATTGCTTCAAAATATTGTCCTTCTCCAATAATTTTGATTTAGGCGTGGGGTCCTTTTTTTTATGTTCAATCAGATTTAGTAAACTATATAATTACAAATCAAGAAATCAAACCTTCAAAAAAAAAATAATAATAAATAAATAAATAAATCCAACAAATTTAGTAGACATTGTAATAACAAATCACAGATTCCAACTAATTTAGTAAATACTACAATAACAAATAAAAAATTAGGTCTTCTAAGGATTCCCTAGTAGTGAAAACCCCCTATATGACTTCTCCAAAAAAACCCCTCTATAATACATCATCACACTTATAATATTGAAATTCATACAAGAAACTCTTGTAGTTGATTAATTAATCATATTGCTTCATCATGTTGTCTTTAACTCTTTTGGTAATTTTCATACATGATAATTATTTAATATTAAACTTCAATTATTTTAAAACTCTTATGATTGTGTTATACAAATCAATACAATGTACATTAACATAATGTTCTCAATTTAATTTAATATGAAAATAGCATTGTTTATTTCTTAAGGAAAAAAAAATAGCATTGTTTATTTAGAGTAGTACCACAATTAGAAAAAAAAAATCATATTTAGATATTTTTCCAAGTAATGTGACATTACATTCATAAATTCTAAATTATTATTTTTTGGTTCAATTTTGCTTATTGTACTACATTGTTTTCTCTTTCTTTCTATACAAGAATTATAGTTATAATGGGAAGTAATTGTATAGATTTCCTGTAAAAACCGCTCACCCATATCAATAAAACTGTGGATTCAGTTTAAAACCGCTCACACTTATATCAATAAAACTATGAATTCAGTTTAAAACCACTCATTGTTGTACCAATAAAGCTGTGGGTTTGATTTAAAACCGCATATACTTATGTAAATACAACTATAGATCAATAAGACTGTGGGTTTAGTTAAAAACCGCGTATGCTTATGTAAATAAAACTATAAACCAATAAGACTGTGAGTTTGATTTAAAACCGCGTATACTTGTACAAATAAAACTATAGACCAATAAAACTATGGATTTGGTTTAAAACCGCGTATACACTTGTGCAAATAAAGTTATTGATTCTCGCCGCGTTTTTCGATCACTTTTTTTAGTCACATTTTCCTTTCTTGGTCACATTTTCTAATCACATTTTCCTCTCTCAAACCTTAAAATTACAGTGAGTAAATAAAAAAAAATTGGGATAAATTATTTTCTTTTACAATAAATAATTTTTACCAATGAAAACTTTCTAAATCACTTTAAAGGACTGAAATTTGTGTGCCACGTAATCTTAACCACGACATCATTAAAATAAAAAAAGTTGGTAAAAAATAGGGATTTCATGGCCTTAAATGGAGTGCCAAACTTGTTGACCAATGGCTACACTCCACGTCAGTGATTAGAGGCCTTAATCACCAATGCCAACACTGTCATTATTTCCTTCCTGGTAATTTTTCCAAATATGTCACTCACGTCATCAACACTTGAGGTTGACTCAACTTACCCTAGTTAAGGTAAATCTTTTCAACCTCAAACCTGTTTTCAGGGATTATGATTCCCTGACTAGTCAATACCAACGAAATAATAACTGTAGCTTTTGTGACACACTACAAATCAAACACCTTTCACTCTAAACCACCTATGCCTGCACCAATCTCTTTCCTGCTCTCATTCTTTTGCTGCCTGAATTGTAAATCATATATCAGTTTTTCTGACTCTATTTTGTTTCGATCACTTAAAGGTCAGTTTTTTTAGCTACTGCTTGATGGATGTATATATATATTTTTTAATATGCGTTTTTATAAATATGAGAACTGCATTGTCTATTGTTGTTTGTGAACAGCGTTGATTATGGTTTGATGAGTCCTGGTTTGACGAGGAAGGATGTCTGAGTACAAGTTTTATCAGAGGAAAACAAGTGATGGTATTGACAAGCGTTCATGGGTTCCAGGGACTCCTGCAAAGCTGTTTCCTGTGAGAAGGCCGTTGGAGATAAACCCTGTTTGTGATTTCCGGGTGGTGGATAATAAGGCCTGTAATGAGGCACCAGAGAGGCGGAGTGGTGAAGCTGGATCAGCAGGCCTCCCTTTGTACTCTGCTGGATTGATGATAGATTTGAACAAAAGCTGTGATGAGTGGCAGGATTTTGATGGTCGTTTTAAGGTGGCTTCTTCGGCTCAAAAGAGAGTTGTAGTTTATCCTGGAATGGAACCAACAAGTTTTGGTTTCAATGATCGTATTGTAGAAGTTGATGCAGTGCCTCAAGATTCAAACTTCTTGGGTCCTGGAGGGTCGAATGAATGTTTTGATGATATGGAATGGCGGCGATTGGCTGATATTCCTTTCACTGAGCTTTTGACTTCATGCACACCGGCTTCTCAGGAATCTGTAATTTCAACAATACAAGATGTAGCTGTCGACAGGACGACTGTAGATACCCAGATAGACAAAAGCACGAAAGAATCTGATCTGTTGATTAAAGATGCAGATATATCGGTTCCAGGAACTTTTACTGAGGTATTGAGTTCAACTACGGTGGATGTTTCGGAATCTCAGCATTCTGCAAATTCAACAACGCTTGATGGAGGGGCTGCTACTTGCTCTCCTCTTATGATTTTCCAGGGCGTTGAGAGGAGCACATATGAGCCTGACAGAAGTGATGTTTTGCTCGGTCATAGCCAACACATGACAGAAAACATGCAGAAGGATATAAGAAATGCAGGAAACATGCAGGCTCGTAACAACACTACCACAGAATCCTCTGGTTCTCAATGTGAGTGATCTGAATTATTCTCTTGGATTTCACTTTTACTTTTGTCTGTTTTTCAATATTCAATGCTAGATAAAACTACAGTATCATGTAATTAAAAAGATTGAAAATCTCTAGTGTTGTTGAGGCTTGACAGTGATATTGCATAGGAATTGATATTTTAACGTCTTATGTGTGTTTGAGATTGAAATTTGTAATGCAGATGGCCAACAGAAGGTGCAAGAGGATGTGGTTTATAAAATGGGGGCTGAACATGTTATTAGGAAAGCAGAAAAGAAAAGAAAAATGAAACTGAAGCCTAAAAGGAAGAAGCATAGACCACGAGTGGTGGATGAAAATAAAAAACCGAAGAAGGTTGCACAACCAAAGACACCAAAGGCTGTAACTCCCAAGCGGCCGTCTTCAAAAGAAAACTTGGCATCTAAGAAAAGGAAGTATGTAAGGAAAAATGGCCAAGGTGTTTCAATTTCGGATGAACCTTTGCCCAAGAGAAGACAGGCTGCAGAGGAAACCAGCAAAATAAATGAAAAATCATGTAAAAGAGCCTTGGATTTTGATATGAACAACCCACCAACGAGTGCTCATCAACTGGAAATTCAGATAGTAGATGAATGTGTCAACTCCAGGGAACGATGTGAAGAATTTTTTCCTAGAAAGTGGAAGAAAATTAGGAGCAAAAGGAGAAGGAGATTGAACATATTGTTCTTGCCAAAGTTAATCTTGGGCTGTGCAAGAATTCAAAGGAAAAGGAAGAGGTCAAGGAGGAGGATGATCAGCAGAAGTAACCTGGCTTTATTACTTGCCCTTCCAATATGTGACCAGCTTCCTAGGCTTTCTTTTGACAAAGCACGAACTGGTGGAAAGGAAGAAACTGAGGCTATCTGTCGACCTGAAGCCATGAAAAAGATAATGCTCATTAATTATTACCATGAAAGGAAGGTAATGGAGAGTTGGAGAAAGAAGATGGAAATGGCTTCTGTTGATTTGGAACTTGACAACAATAAACCTGAAGGCAGCCAATTCGAGAATGAGAATTGTTTGTTCACTGCCAAGCATAGAGGTACCTCTTGTTCACTGCCAAATAATTCTACACATTGTTTATGATTATAGTTTGTCTAATCATTGTTACATATTGTTGCTACTTTTATCTTGATTATAGGTTCACAGAGAGTCACACAGGAAGACAGAATTGATTCTGCTGTGCAGGCATTCCCTCAGGAATCTGAAAATTTTGGGTTCACCGTGACATCAACAAGTATTTATCTTTTCCGTAGTGTGTATATCATGAGTTTGTTCATTTACTGCAAACGAGCTCTAATATTTCATTTTGATCTCAATTTAGGTTCACAGGAACCCTTACAAGAACAGAGAACAGATTCTTTGAATCAGAAAGTCCCTGCTGAGCCTAACTATATGTCGCTCGTAGTCGGAACAACAGGTATTTCTATTTTCTATCTTAGTTTAGTTTTCAAGAGACACATATTACTTCAAAGGATGACAACTCTAACAGAAACATTAATCCTGATGCAGGTTCAAAAGAAATCTCTGAAAAAGAAATCTCTGAAAAAGTGGGAAATGGTTCTGTCACTGAGGGAGCTGAGTCCAAAGAAATCATTCTTGTCACTAGGAAATTTAGCCTTTTAAAGATAAAAGGTAGAGGTGGGCGACATAAGAAGCAAGGTCGTATACAAGGTCCTAACAGTGACAATGGCACGCTGGTTCCCTACCAAGAGCAACCTGTTAGAAATCGGAAAAGGATAACAGCAAAAGTTGACCTTGACCCTGAAACAATGAGGGTGTGGAACAGGCTAATGAACATTGAAGATGCTAATGAAGAGACAATAGATCCAGAAAAGGAGGAACGGTGGAGAAGAGAAAGAGATGTCTTCCAAGGAAGGATTGATTCGTTTAGGGCTCGTATGCATCTAATTTTAGGTAACAGTTCAGAATTTGCAAATTTTCAAACAGTTGTCCAAAACAATTATATTGAAACATATATATAGTAACAACTTAATACTTCGTGATTATGATAGGTGATCGGCGTTTCAAACCTTGGAAAGGATCTGTTGTTGATTCAGTTGTTGGAGTATATTTAACTCAAAATGTCTCTGACAATCTCTCAAGGTATTTTCTTCTTTACTCGCTCTCAATGACATAAAATGAAGTAGCAATGACTTGATAAAACTATTGAAACTTACCATTTCTATTTCAGCTCCGCTTACATGTCGCTTGCAGCTAAGTATCCCTTGCAAACAGCAAGTAACAACACAGGAGAAGCATACAATCTTGAAGGGAACATGTATTTTGTCACTGAGCCTGAACCAGATAGGAGCTGTGAATTGCAGAACAGAATACAGCCTATGGATTCTGTGATTGAACCATCACCTGCCTTGAACACCAAGGCAGATTTTGCATCTCCAAGTAAAACCTTTAGTCCTGGTAGCTACAGCGGTTTTAAGGAGCTGCCAGTACTTGAAAATATTATCTTGCCACAGGATTTACATTATGATGAAGGCATGATATCTTCCTATGAGGAGGGCCAAGGAGATATGCGAACAACTTCAACAAAGATGGATTATGGAAATCAAGCATCAATGTCAGGAAGTATCAATGGTGACTGTGGATTGATCTTCCTGTCAAATTCTTATGATCCCTTGGAAAGGACAATTTCCTCTACTAATCAAATGCAGCAAGCTCATCATGGATACCAAGGATTGACATCAGGAAGAGTTAATGAACTGAAAGTTGATCATCGATTCACCTCCCAGTCAGATTCCAATGATTACGTAGACTTATCAGTTTGCTCATCCAATTTAGAAAGCCATACAAGTCATGTGCAGCAAGCTCAGGATGCCACTAGCATGAGCAAGAAGACCCCGAGAAAGGCAAAAATTGCAACCCCGAAAGAAAAGAAGAAGGTTATTCAAGAACCAAAAGACTGGGAACTTTACCGGAAAATGTATTCTAGTGGTGAGCAAACAAGCAGTGATCACACTGATTCTGTGGACTGGGATGCAGTTAGGCTAGCAGAACCAAGTGAGATTGCTAAAGCCATCAAGGACCGTGGCCAGCATAACATAATTGCAGGAAGAATTCAGGTACAAAAAAATTTCTATTATGGCATGATGGAGCTTATAGGTTAAAGGTTGTCTTTCTCTTTTTTGATTTTTTCCCCTCATGACTATATGTGAAATTATTGCCTTTTGCAGGACTTCCTCAACCGATTGGTCAAGCTACATAATGGAATTGACCTTGAATGGCTAAGAAACGCTCCACCTGAGATTGTGAAGTAAGCTAACATAAGTTTTAATTAATGGTATTTCTGGACAGTGACTTAAATTTGAGATACAATGTGTTCAACTTTATCTGCTGTTTTAGGGAATACCTGTTGGATATTCCAGGATTGGGGTTGAAAAGTGTGGAGTGTGTAAGGCTTTTGTCACTTCAACATATCGCCTTTCCTGTAAGATATTATCAAAAGTTCTATTGATTTACCTGGTAATGAGGTTTACCTGCATGCCTGAAACTTATTTTCTCCTTTAGGTTGATACGAATGTGGGACGGATTGCTGTGCGTTTAGGTTGGGTTCCTCTCCAACCTCTGCCTGAATCACTCCAGATACATCTTCTAGAACAGTTAGTACATACGTCAATAAACAACATTCTTGAAAATTATTACAAAATTTGAAGACTAACCTGGATTCGTGTAGGTACCCGCTGATGGATACCATTCAAAAATACCTTTGGCCTCGACTCTGCAACCTAGACCAAAGAACATTGTAATTGCTAAATTTCATCTTAAATAGTTCTTTGAAAGATGATTATGTGCATTTTATATGTGTAGCTCATTTGATATATTAATAAATGCAGGTATGAACTACATTATCAATTGATCACCTTTGGGAAGGTATGCTATCTTACTCTTCCACACTTTGGATTTATCACACGAAAATGCTAATTGGTGTCGTATGCTACATACTTCATGCAGGTTTTTTGCACAAAGAAGAATCCTAATTGCGGTGTTTGTCCTTTAAGGGGGGAGTGCAAGCATTTTGCTAGTTCATTTGCAAGGTTTGCACTTCATTTAAAAGCTCAGATATCCAATGTTCTGATCTTGATATGCTTGTAAAAGATATTGACATCCTGAAAGATTGTAATAGGTACAATGATTCTGCCAGGCCGCCAGTCTTGACGCGTAGTAGTAACACTAGTTAATACTAACTATATGTGTACTTTTAAATGTTATATTCGTAAATAGCTCAATAGTATTATATGAAACAAATCTTATATTAAGATGTTGGATGCAGTGCACGACTAGCCTTACCAGGGCCATCAGAGAGCCGGATGGCAAAGATCCCTCATTGGACTAAGAGAATCCCAGCTGTGGACGTCAAGACAATACCAGTAACTCTTCTAGAGGTTGACTCAAATTCAGATACAGGAGGCCTAACCAACAACTGTGAACCCATCATTGAAGTGCCAGCATCACCAGAGACTCAATGCACAGAAAGGTCAGCAGAACAAGACATAGAAGATCTTGGCACTGGTGAGAATGAAGAAGATATTCCAATTATCAAACTTCAAGAAAGAGAATTCATGGAAAATATGCAGCTTATCATGGAGAAGAACAACATAGTGCTTGAAGATGCTGGAGCTCTAGCACTTATGGCTGCAGAAGCTGCATCCTTGCCTCCACCCAAACTGAAGAGCATCAATCGGTTAAGGACAGAGCACCTAGTGTAAGTCGATATTTTTTCCTAAGTATTGTATCATTGACCATACTATCTTGTTATCTGCACGAAAAATTAAAGGAAGTTGTTATATTACTTGGGATTAAAAGCCTAGAATATGTAGTATTTTACTAGTGGTATAAATACTTGATTATCACCATGGTTGATCATGCTGTGCTGACTGATTTCTGCTCTGATGCAGCTATGTACTTCCTGATAACCATCTTCTTCTTCGAGGGGTACGCTTACTTACTCTCTGCCAGATATGCAAGTACTCCTATTGGCATTATACTTAAATTCTGAGTATGTTCTATGAATGTAATTACAGTTTGAGAGAAGAGAACCTGATGATCCATGCCCCTACCTTCTTAGCATATGGACACCAGGTATTATCTAAATAATTGAACAGATATCCAACACAATATTCTAATGATATGTAACAAATGGAAGACATAAATTGATCAAATTTTATTTTTTGTTTCAGGAGAAACTCCAGATTCATATGAAAAGCCAGTAAAAAAATGCAATTCTGGAGAGTCTGAACTTTGCAATGACGAGACATGCTATCCTTGCAATACAATTCGAGAAAAAAATGCCGGCATTGTCCGCGGAACAATTTTGGTGAGTACAAACTGATAGTGATTGACAAGTCCATACCACAATCTTTGCAGTTCTTACTCCACACAAGAATTTGATCATTAACAATTCATGAACAGATACCTTGTCGAACAGCAAATAGAGGCAGATTTCCATTGAATGGTACATATTTTCAAGTTAATGAGGTAAAAATTTATGCAACAATATTAAAATTGTTACTGCTTGCATGAAAACCATTAGCAGTTTAGACAATGCTGCTTCCTGCTTATGTATAATGGTCTTGCAGGTATTTGCAGACCATGAAACAAGCCAGCATCCCATGAGTGTTCCTAGGAGTATGATAGCTCAATTATCAAGACAAATTGCATACTTTGGAAGCTCAGCAACATCGATATTTAGGGGTAAATAGTGTCATGTGCAATGAATTTTCAAGTTCTAAGTGTTAAGTGGTTGGCTCACATAATACTTTGTTTGATGCAGCTTTAGACTTACCAGGGATTCAGAGATGCTTCTGGAGAGGTATGGATAATTATCATAAATGCCTCATCATATTAATTTCTCTTGTGGTACTTATTCTGCTTGATTTTTCAGTTCAAATGTATCCATCAATAATGTAACATTTTACATAGTTTTGAGGTGCACAACACTATTAAGTACTATGTCAAATTCAGTGACACATTTGATTATGCAGGATATATTTGTGTGAGAGGATTTGACCGAAAATACAGGGCTCCTAGGCCCCTTGGGCGACGATTCCATACTTCCCCAAGTAAGATGGGAAAGCCAAATGAGAAATGGCATGATGATGAATAGGGGAGATAAAAGCAAGCCGAAGCATGGCTTTTCAGGCTTTGTACATTCATAGGCAACTTGTCTGAATATGTGACATAAGGAAAGAGTGATGTGCATGTAGAGGATTTCATATCAAGAGGGCATTTTCTGTTTGTTTAATTTCAAATGTCATTAAGTGTGAGCTGTTGATTTACAACTTGTTTTGTATTTTAGATAAAAGTTTAGTACAGAATCCCATTGTTTGAAATAAGTTTCAGAAATAATATACAAGTTGTTGTAAAGGAAGGATGGGAGGTAATCAGATGAGGAATGTATAAAATTCTGTTAAGTTGTTTATTTACTTGAATGAGTTTGACCAATTTTGGTTATCTTTTGATGAATTTTCAATGTTAATATTTATTTATATAAAATAAACCAACCGTTAAGTTGGTAACTAACATTGGGGAATGTTTAGATATTTACTTAATAAAATTCAATAAATGTGAAACTTAGGGTATGTTTATGTCATTTGCCCTATAAAACAAGATGTGTGCACTATATATTACTCAGTCCATTGCTCCACTTTCATTTACTCTATCTGCCCGGCTGCCACCACAAATGTGACAGAAAAAAGATCACTTTTCAAGCATAAAAAATTAAATCCCCTTTTGATTCATCATAAAAGATTTAGAACGGAACATGAACTGAACCGACCTGGATCGAACACGATTCGGGTCGGGTTCAGTCCTCATCGGTTCTGAAACCCAATCAAATGATGAGGTTATTCACATCATAGCAAACTTAAACAAGAAAAACCTTTATACATGTAACAAACAAGAAGATGCGACCACTAGAAGAAGAAATGAACAAAAAATGCAAACAAACAAGAAGAAACTCAAACCAACGACAAACAGTGTCATCAAACCAAAACTCAAACACAATCACTATATAGACGATGAGCAAAGCCACATAAAAAAAACTGACCAGATCGCAAAGCAAAACCTACGACAACGATGGTTGATGAAAGATGAACGGCCAGCGACTGGCACCAATGACAGTGACAGCGACCGCGATGAAAGACAGGTTCGATGATAAGAGATGAAGACAGGGCCACAAGGGTGTCGGCATCTGTGCGAACAAGAATAAAGCAAGAGGACAATAGAGGGGTGTCGGTGATGGCATCTCTACGAAGAAGAAAGAGAAGGGATTTGGATGACCGGTCAAGGCATATATAGATACATGTATGCATAAAAGACGGTTTTCGTTTTGATTCCAGACCCAAACCGAGCCAAAATTTTATCGGTTCTACACATACAGAACCAAACACCCCTCAGTATCCTTACATGACTCGAACCGAATACCCAAATCGGTTTGATTTCGGGTTGGTTCGGTCGGGTCATTTTTGTGGTCCACCCTTACTTCGTATAGATGATATTTAATGTATAATCAAAATTAGATAAATTTCACCTCAAATTTGCTAGCACATTCTAACCCAAGAAGGCCCCCTCGATTTAGCACGCTAGACAGGTCATTTCAGCCATTCGAAGAATGTTCTTTATGTAGTACAACCCCAATTTAATACCCAGTGAATTCGTGATTTGAAAGGGCTATTATACCTGAGCGAATCACACATCAAACTGTGCATGAATAATTAAACAATCAATTACTCATTATTTTTGGGTAGCTATATTCAAAACTTGTTATGAATTCGTTTTCATGGATACAAAAAAAAATTGAATTATATTGTAAATCACTTAAATAACCTTTGACTCACTATGTTTGACCAAGAACAGGAGTACATCAATATATATATGATAAGGTATTGGTGGCATCTCAATGCCGTTAGGCGATTAGGAATGGAGTGTTTAGGGCTCGTTTGGGATAGTTTCTCCTTCTGACTTTTGACAGTAGAAGAAGAAAAGCAAAAGAGAAATAAATGTTAAAATTTTTAAATTGCTTCATTAAACCAAAATTTGACTTCCTGTGTTTTCCAGGAAGAGCTTCCAAGAGAAGCTGGGGGAAATAGCTTTGGGTAGAAGAGCTTCCTAAGACAGGAAGCTCTTTTATTGAATTCAGCCAAACAGTTGGCAAAATGATTTCTGGCTTCAAGAAGTCAAAATAAGCTCTTCTTGATGGATCCCCAACAGGGCCTTAGTGTTTTTTAATCCAAAGCAATATTGTATGTAGTTATATTAAAGCAAATTAATTTTTGTTAATTGCAAAACAAAAGCAAAGAAGCTGATAATTTGAGGAAATATCACTCTTATGTTTTTTATCTCATGTCCCTTACACAGCTACACTAGGATGGATTCCTGTTAGGTCAATTTGGAGTTGAGGTGTGCCATTGTCGTTTCTATATTTGCTTTCGTTGATCATTTTCAGACTACAAAATTTTTGAAGCCAGAGTTTGGCTTGTACATATATTATACTAAATTCAAGAAACCACTACAATCCACTCAATACTACAAACAACGTTCAAATTGAAATCCACCTGGAAGGTGGGTTTCAATAAGCTCATATTCTCTGGTTTCTTTTTCATTTATAAGTAGGGTTTATCTTTATTGTCTGTCAAAATGACAAGTGTTGTAAAAGTCATGGTTTTATTTATAAATATGAAATGAATTAAAAAACAATTATATTTAATTACAAATTTACAATACTCTTTATTTTATTTAGAATTTTTACTAATAAATTACTTTATAATTCATTAATATTTAATTTAAAATATTTTATATTTTATTTGACCTTATTGAAAATAATTTTATTTAATAAAAATTTCTTTTGATCCAATTAAATATAGTCCTATTTAATCTAATCTAATGGCATAATAAATATGGGATTGTATCATGATACTGACTCCCTTTCGCACTAAGATTAATTTTTCATCTTTTCCCTCACCAATGTAGTCTTTGTCTCACATAAACATTATGACTACTTTAATTTTAGAGCATGCTCATAACGATTTATTTAATTTATCCGATTGCAATAAAATTATGATCCAATTGTATAATTTTTTAAAGAAATTATGTTGTGTTAATTGTCTAATGGAATAATCTCAAAAAACCTATTGTAATTTATAAAAATGTTTATTTTACTACTTATGGTTTCATTTTTGTTCAAAATCTCTCATGATATTAAAAAATTAACAAAAAATATTCATTTTACCATGTGACTTCATCATTAATTTATAACAATTGGGGTAATTATCACCATTTCACATGTCTCTACAGGCTATTTTAAATGTTTTTATTAATGTCGGATGAATTTTGGATAAAAATGAAACCATAAGTTATAAAATAGATATTTTTATAAACTATAATGAATTTTTTTTTTTTTTGGATTATCCTTTGTCTAATTAACTTGACCATTGCAGTCTAAACATCGTGCAAGTTGCAACTATTTTTTTATGGTCAAGTCAACATACAAAGCATTACTACAGTTTTTGCTTCATCCATCCACACAAATGTTATATAATTTGAAGCTTTATATATTTTTGTTTTAGTACAACTATCGGTTACAAACAATCGAACTCTCTAGATATTAACTTTTATGAATCAATTCGGATCATATCGCTCATTAAACTCTACTTCCTATAATAACAGGGAGAGAGGGATCCCAAACTCAGCGGAAAAACTACCCTCAACCTATAGGAATTCTTGTGTAACCTGCCCTATTTTGTATCGGGGCGACACCATTATTGATCATTCTTGGTTGCCCCTACAGGCTGTACTCGAACTCCGGCATTTTGTTTAACAAAGTTTTGCAGGTGCACTTTGCCCCACTGAGTCAAGCGGCTTCTGACTTCTGAGTAGTTTGAAGCTTTTTACTCGACAAAGGTAGGATAGGACTGGTAAGTTTTGAAGAGTCAAAGATCAGTGTACTATGACGTGGCACACAGACTGCCATGGAGAGGGCTTTTATAGGATTATGTAGGGTGCGAATGGGGTGCATCATAAAAAGGTAAATACAATTTTGTGATGCCATGATATGATTAGTGTCCCTGCCGCTACTGCCAGTCAGTAAAGACATTTGCGTAGTAGCGCTTTTTATTTTTGTACCTTTTGTTTTCTTTCGCGAAGACGATTCTGTACCATCATGTCAAACGCATCAAAAAGAAAATTACTTTCATTGTTTGTTTCAATTGCCCCCACCAAGTCCACTTGAAACTTTATAAATTACTTTCATTGTTTGTTCAATGAACCCTGTACTGTGCCTAGGACAAACATTAATATTTGGCTCCATGTATCACCTTATATTAATTTAAATTCATGGTTTTCAGATTCAAACGTCCTTTTGTTTATTTACTCAGATATAAAATCATAATTTATAACATAAAAATTATAAATTTATTTACAATTTAAGCGAGACATTGTTACACAAAAATCAATAACAATTTCATGATATAGTTATCCATAATGGAATGGTTCGACTATAGGATATTATTATGATAAATGAACCTACGCTTTTTATTAACAAATCATATTGAATAATGGTTAACCTTTTGTAATATGATTTGGCGGTATTATATCTATGTTATTAACACATAAAAAACATTATTATTGCTATTTACGACTGAACATACATTTGAACAAGTTGGTAGGTTGTAAATTGCAAAATACTCGTAGATGCAGCCATCTAGGAATTGAGCATTTTCCTCGAATGAAGACCAATTTGGATTGATGGAATGACAGATTTGTTTTGTTTCTATTCAATAATGGAAGTTGAATTTTGTTTCAGAATATAAAAACAAACTATAAAAAATACACGTATAAATCCCCACAAGAGCTTCGAAGGGATATACGGCTTAATCCACCGATTGACAGTCTTCCTTTTAAATTATTTATTCTTTGTCTTTATTTCCGTTTTAATAAAAGTACATGTCAAATAAAATTTGACCTTATCTGTTATAGAATTGGAAAAAATAAATAAATTTGAAGTACACGGAAAAGAATGAAGCGTTGTACACGAGAATTTCAAGGATAATGGCTTTTTAATATTATATAAATTAGGGGTAGGTACAAAAACATGAAACCGATCCGAACACTCTGATCCGGTCCGATCAGTGAGTATTCGGATCGGATCACATATTCAAAATTAAGGTGTTCAGATCCTCACTTATGAAAACACCATGTTTCACGGATCGGATCGGATCAGGGTTTCTAAAATCGATCCGATCCGTGAACCCGTGAACAATGATACATACGTAATTTCATATGCCTCTATATAAAGTCCACTTAAACTAACCCTAACATCCATCTCTCACTTCCTTTCACTCTCATCTCAGCAGCTTGGTGAATCTATTTACAGCTTTAGCTTGATATTTATATGATTGAGTGTTAGTGTTTTAGTGATTTTTATGCTTGTTTGTTGTGTTCTGTTGTTAAGTTATATATTTCATTTGTTGATTTTATATATATATATATATATATGTTATTGTTGCTGTGAATAGATGGGGAAAAGTATAAAGAGTGGTGCTGGTGTGATTTGAACTATGATTTCTATTAATATATAGATGAGTGTATTGAAATTCAGAAGACTTGCTATTGAAAATGACTTTGAAAACTGAGTGCCAAATTCTCCTATTTACTTTTATTATTATTCTGGGTGGGTAGTTGGCGGTGGTGTTTGATGTTGGTAGCCGGCAAAGGAGATGTTGCACGTGTTTGATGTTGAGTAATTTGTATGAATGTTTACAAATTTTGGAAGATATGTATTACAATTCACGAAGGTACACCAACAAGATATCTCTATTTATCTTCTTATCATAAGTTGAAATTGAAAGTAGGTGTTTCGATCTGGTCCGATCCGCAAACTAGGTGTTCGGATCGGATCGGTTCCTTCTCCTTGATGGATCATATTCGGATCCAAAAATGGCGATCCGTGAAGTTATCATGTTCGGATCGGATCCGGTCGGAAGCGATCCGAACATGGTGTTGCCCACCCCTAATATAAATTAATATTAATTCAAATTTAAATATACTCAAATTGAATGATCGTTTTTTAATTATATTAAGCATTTCGAGTATAATGTTGATAAAATGAAATACTAGTAGTGGAAGCAAAAGTAAGAATAATATAAAAGAGTAAAAGGACAGCACTATTATTACTGGTGAATAAGCCATTTTGGTCTACTAAAATTTTTCAATCTACATCCATATATCTATGGATATATGACTACAAGTCTACAACAACATACTTCAATCCCAACTCACAAGCCTCGCATTCGCAGACATTAAAAAACAGAAAAGAAAAAGATAAATAGAAAACACGCACACATACACAAACATTGAACTCATATATGATATGTCATATATGGGATGCCATAATCGCAGGATTCGATTCTCTTACTTATCCTCCACTGACATACTCGTTTAATTTGCTTTTGGTAGATTAACATTAATTAATAAAACGTTAATCACATTCTTTTAATGTAATTAATTAATTATACCTGGACCTTGTGTTGGTGGTGGTGGTGGTGGTTTTGAGTCGCTTCCAGGGCTCGAGAAGGACGACCGAGTCTCTGTACCTGTGCGGCAGGACCTGGCTTCTCCTCTCTCTCTTCGATCTCACAACAGCTGACGTGTCACCCTCATCCACCCTCCATTTTTTGCTGTTTTTATCGTCGTCGTCGTCATCATCATCATCATCATCATGACTCATCATTGCTTGCTTCTTGTTGTTGTCGTCTCCACTAGAAATCAGCTCTGCCGCTGCAATTAGCAAACCCAGACAATCGTTGCCTCCACCACCGCCTCCTCTCGCCGCCCTCTTCAACGCTTCTTCTTCTTCTTCTTCTTCTTGAACAGAATCCACTTGTGAGTTGGTGATATCTGAACACCCATCTGTTGTTTTCTCTTCTTCTTCTACTTGTTGTTGTTGTTGTCGTTCTTGTTCTTCTTTGTAGACGAAGCTACAAGCACTCAAATCTCCATTTTCAACCAACGACTCAGTGGACTCTCCTGACTCCCAAGACGGACCCACCAAGCTCATGTTCAAATCAATATCAAACCCTTTTCTTTTTCCACCAAAATACTCATCTCCACCATTATTTGATTCAATAAACCCATCGCCACCACCATCAGTAGCTAGAGATTTCAAAGATGGGTTTTTTACAGGCGGCGGTTCAATGGAAGATATTATGTGAAGAATCTTGTTGAGACAAGCTTGAGCTTTTGAACAGCCATGGCGTTTATAATTCCTAGAATTACAAGACTTACAATAATCGCGTACCTGATTAGAACAAAAACCATCCATTTCTTGGCATATCAAGCAAGACCACCCTTTTCAGCTTCCAACCATGGTCATATCTCTTTAACTGCAGGATCAAAAAATATTACAAAACGAGAGAGAGAGAGGAGACCAAACCGAAAAACACAGTAAAAGAGCAACCGAAGAATAGTTCGGTCTTTGTCCTTTTAGTGTTATATTTAATGAAATTTGGGCTAAACATTCGTATGATGAGAGTGGTGAAGTGTGTACTACGTTGATTTGATTGGATTGGTTCTTTAATGACGTGGCGAATGTGTTGGAATATCAAGGGCGACGTGGTCATCTGTGATTGGAAGTGAGTTTGGTTTGGCAAGTAAGCATCTGATGTGACCCAAGTTTTTGTCTTTTCATCGGCGTTTCTTTTGCGTCTTTCCATCATAAATTTGGGATTACATGCCCAATTACTTTGATGTCCTGCTCTTTTGCAGCTTTTACTTTCTTTTATTTAATTATAAAATAATTTAACATTTTATTTACAATTTAGGAATGAGCTATCAGCAAAGGACCAGAAAACTACAAACACATACCACTAAAAATATATATGATGTTAGCTGGACCAGTGACACAGCGATAACACCATTGTCATCCGCTACCTTCGCCTTGAGACATCAGGTTCTATACCAACCTTCTAGAATTTATGAGTTTTCTCTTTCACGTATTGTGGATTATTCCTTACTCGATATGAGTTAATTATTTTCGTTATGAAAGCTGTTTTTCGAATCGTGTCACTAGAATCATATTTCAATTGATTCTGACTATTTCATAGACTAAATACTAATAATCAAATATATATATGTATATGTATATATATGATTAAACTTGAATCCTTTTCATATTAGGTACTAGACAGTTATGGTGAATTTGACTTTTTGTCTCTTATTTTATTTGATTGTAGATAGGATGGTCTTTATAAGACCTGTACTTCACGTTTTTTTATTTTTTCAAGATTTTTATATTGACAACTCATTCTCAACAACTATTATAACGAGTGATGTGATTCGAGTGAACGAGGAGTAGAAATCAAATATCTTGAAAAATATAGATGAATTCTTATTAAAAGACTATTATATATATACATTTTAAATATGATTTTATAAAACAATTTCTTTATTTAATTAATGGCACGCAACAACTAATTTCTAGAAAAAGAGAATAGAAAGGGAAACCATTTGAAGGTAAGGTTTGACGAGCGAGGTAGCTGTTTTCGAAAAAATGCTCAGGAAATGGAAACAAAGCAGAAAAGATGAGTGTCTTGTTTGGAAGTGAAGATGGCTGCAAGTTATGACCATTCACGTGCCAATCTCATACTTTCTTAATTTCGTTGTAAATAACAGGGACCCTTTTTCTCCAACACCGAAACATTTCCTCGTTGTGCTTTCTTGCATTCATAGATGGCCCACAATATTTAAAATATCATGTATCCTTGTCTCTGCCACTAATTCGCTGAATGTGGGCACAAGTTATACTGTGAAGTCTTTTTTAGTGCACGCGGTATTGAATTTTATTATAATTTAAATGTCACTTGTGTTTATCTACTTAGGGCTTAGTTAAATTTTGTAGAATAGATGTATTAGTGACTAAAAAATAAAGTTAATATTTAGTTTATATACAAATATTTGGACACTTACCTATTGTAAAACTAGCTATTGGGCAACATTTGTAATAGTTAGATGTTATAAGAAACCCTTATGTTTGGATGTCATCCCTCGAGAAAAAACAACTGGACACGTGAGTTTTCAATTATATACAAACATTCTCATGCAGGAAATATGACAATGACAATCCAAGAAATCAATAGATAACGTATTTAACAAAATACTGTAAGTAGTGCTATCATAATAAATATTGAAAAAGAAATAAATTTATAAGACAAACATCTCGGTTTCAAAATTATATTCTATCCTACTAATAACAGGTTTGGTATTGTTTTAATTTCAACTGTTTTATTATTTTATTATAATGACATGATTTATCTTAATTATCAATATCATCATACTTTGATAGCAAGTTGATAAGTTAATTCAATAAGAAACAGGGGTTAGTGCTCAATCGAATGCAATTCAATTCTTTAGATATGTGTGATGCATAAGTGGAAAGTGCACAGGTATTGACATATTATGGTACTAAAGCAGTCAAGTTCAATTAAACAAAATTAATGGACTATAGGTTTTCAGTGTTATAACATTGGAAGTACATGCTATAACACCTGAATTAGTGTTGCAACATCAAAAATGATGTTACAACAAATTTTGTACACGGGCAGTAAAGAACTCAGAGTTTTTATGAAGTTTGACTTGATTTCATGATTGTTCTTGTGTTTAAGTGCCAAGATTTTTGCCAAGAAAATGTGATTATTTTCTTTATATATTTTAAGAATTATAATGATATTTTTCATAAGAAAATATAATAGTGATTTGACTTATTCTTAGGTAATAATCTTGAAAGAGAATCCTTACTTGTTTTGGGAATTCTTTTTGGTTAGCTAATTAATTTAATTACAGAATGAGTCAAAGATATTTTTTGAACCAGATTCGAACAAACAAGGATCTTGAGATTTAAGAAAATCAGTCAATACTACAAAACTAGGAGTTGCCTTACTATTTTTTAGTTGAATTTAATTTTCTGATTTTTAAGTAATTTTAGTTCATGTTTATTTATTTTAGGCAACTGAATTTTTGGTATTTCCTTTACTAAATATTTGTTGCACATTTTTTGAATAAAAAAGAAACCAATTCCGTGGGGAAGATAAGCAAACAGTGTGGTAGATTGAGCTATAGAGTAAATGCTTGTAAAAACTTAGAGAACTTTATCTCCAAGTAATTTCTAGGCTTAGTAAAAGAGTTGACTAGGTTTAGTTTTTGTCTAGAAGCTTGTTAGGATAACAAATCATTAAGTTTTTGAGAGAAAACATATTTACAACAATTAAAGAGAGTTCAAGCTGCTGTCAAACATTAAAGACAAGAGGAGCTTTTTGAAATTGTCAAGTGAACTTGTACTCATATTGTTGATGTTCGGAAACGATTAACCCAGAGATTCTGGGGTCCAGACGGCGAACAAGGTAATTAAGGGATAATTGTAGTATTAGGTATGTGATAAATGAGATTTAGATGAAGTTTTAAGGTTGGTGAAGTTTAATTAAGGCGAGGGAATGTTGGTCGTGGCGGTTGAGTAAATGCAATCAGATGAATGATGAAGATAGGAGGAAGAAGGATGCAACATACAAGGATTTTTACGTGGTTTGGCGACTGCGCCTACATCCACGACCACTCTCAAGTCAAAATCCGGTAGAGTGACAGTTCTCTAGTATTTTTCAGTCCATTGTACAGTAAAGGTCTCCCTTGTTTATATATGGAGGGGAGAGATACAAAAAAAGCAATAAAATATACAAAAATAAGGTACAACTGACGGTTATTTCAACTAATCCTGACACAGTCATGCTGTCTTAAATGTGAAACCATCATTCCTTCTTGCATGCACATGTCTGCATTTAATGCTTCTAGAGAAGTCCCATCTTCATTAAATGCAGAGCCGGCGCATTGAGTGTGTCTTGGTAATGGTGTAGACAGTCCCTGGCGGGAAATCACGAGAGTAGGTGACCTTGCTGACTTGTTATACATGATATCTCCTGAGTAAGCCCCCTGGCCAGCCAGGTTATGCACACTGGAGGGGAGCCGACGTGACCAGGAGGAGAGGTTAGGCGGTCTGGAAGTTCTCGCGAGCTCGCGACCTGAGCGACCTCGCGAGCTCCACGAGCTGAAGGTGCGAGCAGGAGGTGTTCGCGGGAGGTCTGGAAACTGTTGCTGACTTGCGACCTGAACGGCCTCACGAGCTGGGCTTGCAACTGCTGACTCCAATCTTGGGCCTCCTGGACCCCTGCTTCTGTTCAAGATAATAAGGTCTGTACTGGCTCATTTAGGCCGTGCGAGAGAATGGGTATAACACATATTAAGTCAATTCTAGAAGGAAGTCTTAGATTAGATAAGTCAATAATAAATTCGACTTTGTTAATGTTCATTAATAAGTTGATCACTTTAGGCAAGACCTTATAGATGTAGAGTAAAATTGAACCACGTTAAAAATATTATTGTATTAATTTTTATTTTTTCTGTGTTAATTACATTGCAAAATATAAATTGTATGTTATAACATGTTTGTTTTGTTATAACATTCAATTCAGTGTCATAACCTTAATTAGTTTGTCACAACAATTACAAAAAATTAGGTAGTTCTCAGTAAATGGGTTATTTTGATATGAAATTTCAGTGAAAGAATTTTCAAATTAAACCAACCCGCCTATAAGTGTACATAGTCCGAATAACTACTCTTACAACTGAGAGGTGACAACTCTTGTACATCTTATATTTTAATAAAAGAAGGGTGAGAGTCGAATCTTGCATTATTAAGGGGTGACGTGTCTTAATTATTGCCTGATAAATGTGTAAAAGCACTTTTTGTGTAATCTATCAATTCTTCTCCTTAGGAGCTTATATAATAGAAGATTGTCCAATGGGTAGAACCCTTTTGGTTATAGTTTTTTAAGTGGAATCAAGTTTGTGGTTTAGGGATCAATTCCACTCAACCCATCTTTGGAACGGAATGTTTTAAATTTATGTTGGTGTATGAGATTGTAATATGCCAATTGAATTCAGTTAATATAATACCAGTCGGTATAGAGATTAAGATATGAGTTGTCTAATTATTTTTCTTCAATAATTTTAGGATAAGGATCATCATATTTTCTAAATTCTTGACTTGATCTAATGGCAAATTTATTTGAATCCTTTTAATTAATCATTAGTTTCTAATTCACCTGAAAGTAGTTATTTAAAGAAAAGTTTTATCAAGTACTAGTCGTGACATCTTAATATTTAGATACTATAAAAATTTTGGCGTATCATATGTATCACAAAATAATTCATTTTGGTCAAATTTAATTAATGAATGAATATTGTTAAAGTAATCACAAACTTAGGTAGACAAAATTATAAAATATAAGATAAGATGGCTGATGACATGGCCCGAATTAAAGTTTAATGACATGGTAATCGGAGTAATCAAAATTACAGCTAGGACTTGTTTTTCTAATAAATTGGCGTCCTCTAAAACAAAGTATAAAATATAGAGTGGCGATTGTTTCACCCTTTTAAAATTGTACATATCCCAAATTTATATATTTTTAAAATTTCAATAGTATTCTTAAATTAAATTATAAATATTTTACTTTTCAGATGGTTGACTAACCAAAATAAATTTAAAAAGAAAAAAAGAAAACGTAAAATCAGAGATTTTAATAAAAATAATGTTAATATTGCTAGCAAAGACATCAATCGTAGAGTTGGAGATGGAGCACTGGTCACTGGTCAGAGACCACACAGATATCATCCATGTTGTTTATAGCCTCCCTTGTATAGGTCCTTTGATAATTGTGAATGCTAGATATCAAGTGAATCTAGTAAAATGCGATTCAACCAATGCTACCATATCTATTAATATTTTGAATCTGCATGTTGTTTGCGGCCCTATGATCCACGAAATTCAGGCTTATTTAGCAATGCTTGGGGGGTTGCTCTTGTCATTCAATTTCCAGAGATGGGAATCAAGTTGATCATGAACTTGCTAAGAATGCTTTATCTTGTATGTTTGTGCGATCTAGTGGTCTCACAGCCCTAGTTTTATTTCAAATCATGATACACACCCATATAAACGAAATGGCTTATATTTAGTATAAAGTGGGGCGTGCTTACAAAAAATAATTTTTTAAAAAATGTTAATGGGGTGCACAAATAAAAAGGGGTGTACAAAGTACTTTTAAGGGGTGAAGAATAAGACATCGCCACTCTGTAATGTATTTGGGTCTTGATATGAAAGGAATTGGGCTCTGATTGGGCTTGGGCTCAACATATGAACTCTCATGTATGGAACCATTTTACTTTCCTAGAATCCCAGTCCTGGATAATAAAATGTCGTGCCAGTCCTCTGTGACTCGCAGTACAACACAAAATTATAAATATTGATTCCTCCGCTGTGTGTGTGTAGCCCAAACTTCACCAGGTCGTTCTACTTCCTTTGGTGCACAAGCCGAGGTTAATGATATGTTACAGACGTGGATTCTGGTGTTTTGTTTAACCATTTCCCATTTTGAATTACTGCAAACTATGCGCAGTTTGTGAGCTCAGAAGGGCTTGTGAGGAGTGTTTGTACGCTGCAACATAAACCAAATGTTGGGGGACCTTTTAAGTTTAACATTTCTAATTTTCAGTTCGTAAATTGGGTTTCAAAATTTTTGTATTTTATATCAAGAATTGCGCACTGGTATCTAATAATGTCATATGAAACTCTTGCTGCTAAGGGAGATTTTGCATGGATCCTAGTTTCGCTTGTCACTGGATATGATTGAGGTCGGCATCAGAGGCAGAGTGCATGGTATTAGTTCACCTCCCCTTTTTCTCATTTGATTTAATAATCTAGGCTTGACAATATTCGTTTTGAGAACTTATAGGAGAAAGATCGTCCGAAACTAATGGTTGTCTAAGTGGTTGATAATGTCAAGTGGTTGTTTCATTTGATCTCTATAAAGACTAGACATGACTGTGACAAGGGCACACCAATTATGCATTGTTTACCTTATCAGACTATACCATACAACTTAATAAATTTGTTGGGTGCCTAGAAAACTTTTCTCTGAAGCATGGAGACATACAAATAGTCCCCATCAAAACACAACAAAGGAGGACTCATAAGGTATAGATCCTATGTCTGAGACATAGACTTAATCATAGGCCATTTTTACCTGGAAATGACATGTCTTCTTCCTTCCTAAAATGATTGAAGACAGGAAAAAAAAATTGACCCTATGAGGTTTCATGGTCTAGTACATGCATGTGAGGCAGCAATTCCCCAGTGCAGTAGCGGTGGGGCGTGGGGCGTTGTGGTGTTATATTGCTGAGAAAATGTGGAGTCTGAGTCATGAAGATTTGCTTCATATCTTGTCGTAGACTCAACACTAATATAGGAGCGCCTCTGTCGTCTATTATATTTTGCTGTAATGAATATACCGAGCACTTGTTATATGTAAATTTACATATGGAGAATTGATAAAAGAATTAAGAAAGCAGAAAATCTATCTACTGAATTTGTTTTATATTTTTAACTGAATTCAAAGTTCATCACTTAAGTATAGTGCATAGCATTACTAGAGAAGCACACTATACTGGAGTGCTTTTCATTTTTTTTCTTGGTTCATATGATAACAAAGTGCTCTAATACTAGTCTCCTTTCTTTTTCTTTTTCTTTTTTTCCTTATTGATAAATCAACTTGTCAATGTTGTCATGTTGCTTAGCAAAATTTTGGGCATGTGGCATTATTGTTGATTAAATTGTCTCTTGGGATCAATTGGTAACCTCTAGGAACCTCAATATTCGATGAGGGATTTTTGGGTCCCATGACTAATTCAAATACATAATTTCAAGGTGGTGGAAGCTTCAACCAACAAGAGGTAGAATAGATAGGGGCTGCCATCAATGCTGCATATTTTGGTAAGTTGTCCATCCCTCTTTTTAGTTTCTTTGATCGATTTCTCTCTCACAATTTCAACATTCTGTAGAGGAGAGGACATTGAAATTTACAGAATCTTATTGTAACATATCTATCTAAATCTCTCTGAATCACTGAAACAAAGAGGAGACATCTCATCCACTATGAGGACAACAATACAATGGAAATGGACCCCCTGAATTCAATTATTAAATGATATGTCATTGTCATATGCCATATAAGTTAACAATGATCTTATCAGTATTATCTTTCACTTCAAATTATTTTACATTTACAGTAACCGACTTGTTTATGTAGGACAAAGAGCATCAAACATTTTACAGTAACCAAATATTATGTTTTTTATTCCTTCTTTTGTAAATCAAGCATGTTTAAAATTATTAAGTATTTGTTGTGATGTTTGATTTCTAAAACGATGGGAGAGGAATCTAGGAATCTTCCTTGTTTTCATTTTCTTGAACGTGGCTTATTTGGAAGGGAGTTTACTGATTTTCATTTTTATTTATATATTGATTTTGGTGCACAAATTGTAAGAGCATAAAAAAAGTACCAAAAACTGTTAATAATTTACAGTCAGAAGGAATTTAATATTTTTGGTGACATATATATGTAAGGACTAGAATTAAAAGCTCCCAATTGATGAAAGTAAATGAGGTTGAAATTGGCCACTAAACTCATTGACTATAACTACCAACTGTCTATTAATATGTGCTTTAATTAACCCACCAGGATTTGATAAATTTCTGCAGGCCACTCCGCATCCAATTTGGAACCATTACCATTGTAGCTCACTTGCTTTTACACTCCCCCTTACAACAATTGCACTTTAATATTGCCTTGCTCTCATAGACACACACACACACACACACACAGAGCATAGATCTTTTATAGGAAAAGAAGACCTTACTATTCCAACAATTCCAAGATTTTTATAGTCTAATCTTTGTACTCATAACCACAATAAGAGTTACAATATATCACAAGAGGAATATTAGGAAGCTAGAGGCCATATTAATAATAACTGAAGTACATAATCAGATATATATAAGGGAAGTCTTGAGTCGAACTTCAAATTTCTGACATGGAATTCTCAAGGCTTGTGGTGCTGAGTGTAGATGTAGTCCAAATGAGCCTCAGAAACAATTCTTCTCTTGAGGCATTCTTCATCTCCACTGTCGCATGCTTCCATTCCCATTAACTCCTGTGTTACCCAACAATTGAAAGAATAAGCTTTCTTCTCTTCAAACTATAATGAGCGTATAGTTAATATTAAGCTACAAAGTAATATATATGTATAGCATCCATACGTTTATTGGTTCAATGTCCTCCATCTCTTGCAAAGAATCTTGACTTGGTAGTTCCTGGAGTTTTATCTCCTCTTGTCCTGCAAAAAGTGTAAAACTTAGCGTCTGAAAATGATATGACTGGAGATAACAAATGAAAATATATATATTAAAAAAAAAAAAAAACCCAACAAACAAAAAGAAGGGACAATTTGGTTACCTTGTTTGGTCACTATGAAACGTGCAGATACTTTCAAAGAGAAAATAAGAAGGGTGAGAAAAAGAACACTCAAATGTAAGTTTTGCTTCATGATATCTGCTTTACACACAGTAACTGAGGTGGATGGATGAGTGAGTGAATGAAAGAGTGCAAAAGAGAGAGAGAGAGAGAGGGAGAGAGAGAGAGAGAGTGTGTGCGTGTGTAGAGTGAGTAGAGGGTTGGATTTTGGAAGTTGGGGTGGTGAATGAAGAGGAGGGTGGTTATAATTTATAAATACATGCAAAGAGACAAAGCAGAGTAATGCAAGTCACATGAAAGTGCCTAAAGAAGATAGTTGCAGTACCTCGTAGTGTGGGGGCCATTTCCAACACTATCCCTCTTATTAGACAATACAATACATGAATACAATACAACACTCTCCATCCTTGTATTTGTATGTATGACAACACACCACTATTAGATAGAGAAAGAGAGAGCTTTACTGCTTTAGTCACTGTCTGCCTATAGACTATAGTAGTGGTCCTGCCAAACTCCAAAACACATCAAAAATCTATGTAATAGTGGTTGACAGTATCAGCAAGTCAACCTTTTGAGACATACTGCTCACAGCTGTTGCCCATCATCACATTGCTTGGGCCCCTCACATTTCATGACACGTATCATTATTTTTTGATCGTCCGGTTAAATATGAAAAGACATCTCACTAAAGCAAAACATACTTTTGTTTCTTTGATCGGTAAAGCAATGCATCAGCAAACACTCGTAGTTTTCATTAATGGATTTGCATACCACATGTAAGCAACTGGTATGAGTGGCATTACCACCTATTTATGGTGCTAAAACACTGCCCCCTTTTTGCTTATCTTCATATCTTTTTATATGTCCCTCTCTCTCAGGCACACACAAAACCAGACAAGTGGGCTAGTATTATGTCTCAGTTATATGATTTTGAGTTATGATTTTGTTATCTGTGATTTGATTTGGTGCTTGGCAAGATAATGAATCTAGTCACATGTTTCTCCATGGTGTAAGGTTTCTGAAAATTGTATATATATGCATGTGGGTGTGATAAAATAGTGATGTTTCAACAAATAATCATATGGTGGCTCCGTATTTTTGGAGGTGCACAATGCCAATGCAGTTGTCCTATCTGAATATAATATATATATATGTGTGTATAAAATGTGTTATTTTAGAATTAGCAGGAGATCATGCTTCTCTTTTGGAAGATTTGAATCTTTCATTACTTGCTAGAATATAAAATTTCATGAGGAATGGCATTGTTGGGGTTGGATTCTGTGAGGACAGATGTACCAGCAGACAATTTTTAATGGGAAACCATAATATAATCAAACTCGTAAGAGATCTTTGGATCATATCTGACAGTGGTGTTGGGAAGTGATAATGTTATTCCATATCGTATTTACTTTTGAATATGTTTACAGTGATATGTTCAGGAGTAAAAATTGAATTTAGTTTTAAATAATTATGATTTTGCTACCTTATGATTAAAACTGAATGATAATGCTTGGAAGCCTTGGACAATTCCTATCACAATAGTAGGAGTATTTTATATTCCCTAGCAGTTGACGAGATTTGACTGAGACTATCATGAATTGACTCAGTAGTGCATTGCATGATCATATGAATTGGATGATTGTAACATCTCAGTAGAATGATCAGTAATTTGCTATGCTTACTTGAAAATTAGAGCACAAAAGCCTGTATCATTGCATCCGAGGGATAATCTTATTTTACCCTCTATACTTTGAGATAATGTCAAAATTCTCTAATGTTTTTGGAAATCGCTAATATCTATTTTGTCGATTTTTCAAATAGATCAAATATTTCTTATAATATATAAAACTATCCAAAAAAAAAAGTCTTGCCGTTAAAATTAACATTAAAATTAAAGTTTGACCGTTAATATAGAATGACAAAACTATATGGGTATTTTAATAATTTCGGTTATTTCAGTAACAACAATAACGATTTGAGATGAAATAGGATTCTTCGAAATTATAAAGGATAATTAATGATTATATCAAATTAAAGGGGAAAAGTGGGATTATCCCTTGCACCAAAAGGAAATAAATTTCTGTTTTTGATCGTAATTTGCATAGAACAAAATTTGAAGTTACAGAAATTGTTACAGAGGGTCAAATTCACAGATTGAGATGCAGACATTGAATTCACTGCATATACAAAACTTTACATGTCCTTTTCTTGTTTCTTTTTCCTCCTTTTTTTTTTTTTGAAATTTTGTTTCTTTTTCCATTTGATTAAGTCTTGATATGTCTCTGTTGGTGTACTAAAATTTTTTCCCTTGTGCCTTGAACCAGTTTCTTTGTTGCAGTCTCCATGCAAAATGCAGCGTCAAATCCATGTTCATCTCTACGGCATTAAAGCTTTTCCAAACTACTTGGAACAGTTGGCATTTCTAATCTTTCCCTTCATTTGTTTCTTTTGGAATAAATTTTATTATCCTCCTCTTAGTACAACCTAAAAATGGGTGAATCTAAATGATTATTTGGCAAGCTCTCATAAATTCGAGATTTGTTAGAAACCCTTCAAAAAATAAAAAATAAATAAAGCCAAAAAACAAATCTAAGTCACTTGTAATTGTAATGAAGTCATATCATATAGGAAGATCAACCCGATTCCTTATTAGCTATTTCGTACTAATAATTTAGTCTCTATGGTTATGATTTGATAATTGTATCATGAGCTATATATTATTCTGTTAATATTCCACTCAAAAGTTTAGATTATTAAATAAGATTTAATATTAATATTTAAAATATGAAATTTAACGTATTTAAACCTCGTTTTAGTCAAGTTGGTTGGAGAAAATATTCCACCTATTGTTTTGACCGAATGAAACCAATTTTAATGATTTTTTTTTTTTTTACATATTACATATTACAATTATATTTATCATTAGTTTAATTCTTTTGATTGGAACGTGTTATGCATATTTTTCGGACTCAGTAGTTGGGCTGGTAAAAGTCCAATTTGGGCCCATTTAAAACCCGATAAGAAGAACCAATGAGGTCAGTATGGTCAAAGCCCATCAGATGAGGCCCAGTATTGACTCAAAGGCCATCAAGATTTCCAGCTGGCATCAACAGACCCATAAGTATAGCCAGGTCGCAGCTCGCCGCCTGCGCAGCTCGTCTCTCAGCGAGCTCGAGATTGGGATCACCATGACACGTCAGCTCGCCCAGACACGTGATAAGCATCATATCTTCCAGAACAGGCAGTTACCAAGTTCAAACGTGATTCTCTCTCCAAATATGGCAATTGTCCAATCAAACCATGATTCCTCGTCAGATATGGAGATCAATTCAAATTCAAAATCAAGTCAACAATATCTTGAGATAAATATAGTAATTTCCTAATATTATCTAAAAATATTAGGAAACATAATTAATTTATAATTCTTTTCCTTATTTTTCCCAATTGTTTAGGGAATGTAATTAATTCAGGATTCTCTTCCTAATTTGGCTACAATCAGAATTGTAACACTTCTTTCCCTATAAATAGGGATCGAGATCATTGTAACAAGGGACAATATTCAATAATATACTGTCACTCTGCAGAATTAAAGAGACAGACAGTCGTGGACGTAGGCCAATTATTGCCGAACCACGTAAAAGCTCCGTGTTCCTCGTTTGATCCTCTGTTTCTGTCTTTGTCTTTCCTTGGTATTTGTGCTTTCTCACATTGATTGCAGGTATTGGGCATTGATTACTCGTCGACTGAATTCCAACGTCGACATTTTGGCGCTAGAAGGAGGGCCCAGACTGCAATCTTTTTCATCTCACTTCATCAACCTCTGACGATATGGCAAAGACTAGATCAAACAGGTTCCTTGGAGATGATGACCAGGCAGAAAGTCACATGAACCAATCTCAGCAGAACTTACAGCCTGGGCAAGATGCAACCACGCATGCAGCAGGCCCGTCCCAAGGACAGATACTCGGGGCTGCGCCAGGCATCCCTCCTCTGCCTTACCGTCAAATGGTTCCAGTCGCCCAGATGGCCGAAGGACAGAATGCGTTGTTGCAGAGACAAGAAGCTTTGGAGGATACGGTTAGACAGCTCACACAAGCCGTCAACATGTTGGTGCAGGCCCAGGTTCAGAACGTGACTAGGGTGGAAGTTCAGGCACCACAGGGAGTGCCCCAGCCTCCTGAAGCGGCGCGAGGACCTGAAAGGTTAGCAAGGGAAGTCCCGCGACCTGCAGACTCGGCTCGCTCGTCTAATGCGCGTTCGAGGGCCGGAAGACACCCTGTTCAACACGAAAGGGAGGTCGCACGTCCTGACAGCCTGGTAGCAAGAATGAGCCAGGATGGAAACAGGCGGATAGAAGTTGGCCAAGGCAGAGTCCGAGCCGTAGCTCGTTATGTCGATGAAGTGGATGGGCAGCAGGTAAGGTCCCGTCATCATGAGGACCAATTCGAGGAAGACGAAAGGTATGACCCTGAACATCCGGCTCCAAGTCATGATCACAGGAGGAGATATGAGCTCCGAGACCCCCAAGTAGAGGAGCTCCTCCGAAGGGTCCGGCAGTTGGAAGCGCGACCTGGAGTTCTGGAACAGCGTGGGCTCTACGGAGATAGGACCCCATTCACAAGGGAGATTGAGACACAACCTCTCCCTCCAAGGTTCAAGATGCCAACCATTCAGCAGTACAATGGGGACAGTGACCCATATGACCATCTAGACGCATTCAACGTTCAGATGGACCTGCAGACAGGAAGCCCGATGGTGAAATGCCGAGTATTCCCCGCTACATTGGGAGATATTCCAAGGACGTGGTTCAAGAATCTCCCAGCTCGCAGCATAGGAAGTTGGGAGCAATGCCAACAGAAGTTCGTTGGTCAATACAGGGCACTAAGAAGGCAGCTCGCTCCATCCTGCCACCTAGCTACGATTTTTCAGCGTCAGGGTGAATCACTGAAAGAATATATCACCAGGTTTAGACGCGAGGTCGCAAATGTTGAACATCCATCAGATGAGAGCATACTGACAGCGATCTCAGCTGGGCTGCGCAAGGATGGAAAGTTATACGAGAGTATTTACAAGACCCCAATGAAGGATCTGGGAGAGTTCTACGAGCAAGCTGCGAAAGAGATCAGATGGGAAGAGACCTTCGGCCCGAAAAAGCAGAATCAGAAGAACGAAGCGGGCAGTTCCAGCCAGCCAAAGAGGAGAAACAATGGCAGGAACGAAGAAGGAAGGAATAACGGCTCAAGTAATCAGATCGCCAAAAGAGCGAGGAGAGAGCCAAGATATGAACGACCTCAGCGTTGGGGTCGCCAGGAAGAATACAGCGTCCTGACGACATCACCAGACAGGATTTACGCTGCCGAGTGGAATAAGGAGGATTTTGGGAGGCCCAATCCTATAAGGGCTCCAATTCAGCACAGAGACCAGAACAAATTCTGTGCCTATCATAATGAGGTCGGGCACAGTACCTCAGATTGCTGGGCGTTGAAGAACGCCATTGAGAAATTGATCAGGCGAGGTCGCCTGGGAGAATATGTGGCAAGACCTGCTGACCAGCGACCTCACCAACAACGACCTCAACAGCAACAGCCAACACACCATCAACAGCCTCAACGAGCTTCCGAACCAGACCACGAGCCGGCGGTAAGAACCATTTTTACCATTTATGGTGGCCCTCATATCGCAGGTGATTCCAACAGATCGCATGAGAGGTATGTCCGAGAGGCGAATCATTCTTTTCAGCTCTATGGATCTGAAGGGCCTGCGAAAAGGGCAAAACCGACCTCGGACGAGATTGTGTTTACGGACGAAGATGCTAGAGGAGTAGTCTGGCCTCATAACGACGCGCTTGTTGTACGAGCTAAAATTAGCAATGCGGAAGTTAGGCGCATTATGATCGATACCGGGAGCTCGGTGAACGTGATGTATAGGAGTTGTTTTGACCAGATGGGGCTGCGAACAGAGCAAATGAGACCATCCCCGGAGCCTTTATTTGGATTCACTGGAGATGCTGTGGTACCAGTGGGGCAGATTAAGTTGCCATTGACTCTGGGAGAGGCAGGTCGTCAGGCAACAACCTTGACAGACTTCTTGATAATCAACTGCCCATCAGCGTATAATGTGGTCCTCGGAAGACCTGCTATGAACGAGTTGGACATGGTTACGTCAACCAGAACTCTGACAGTGAAGTTCCCAACTCCTAATGGCATCGGATGTGTTCGAGGAGAACAGCACCTAGCTCGCCGTTGCTATGAAGATGCTGTGAAGATGGGTGTAAGGGAAAGAAGGTGAACGTGGTCTCAAGAGGCGAGCCACGAGTTATGACCGAGAAAGGAGTCAGCCACGACTTGGACCCTCGCGAGGTAGATGCAGACCAAGCTACCGGTCCAATTGAGGAGTTAGAAGATGTACCAGTCAGCGAGGTAGATCCTGAGCGATGCTTGAAGCTGGGAAGGGGATTAACTCCGGAACTGAGAATCCAGCTCGCTGACTTCCTGAAGGCGAACTTGGACGTGTTTGCATGGAATCATGAGGACATGGTGGGAATAGATCCAGAAGTGATGTCTCACAGGCTGAATATTGATCCTCATTTCAGGCCAGTTCGTCAGAAAAGAAGAGCAATGACAGGGGAACGATACCTAGCACTAAAAGAAGAGGTAGACAAGCTTCTGGTTAACAAGTTCATCAGAGAAGCCTACTACCCGACCTGGGTGGCCAACCCTGTACTAGTAAAAAAGAAGAACGGGAAGTGGAGAACTTGCATCGACTTCACCGACCTGAACAAAGCATGCCCCAAAGACAGTTTTCCCCTGCCAAGGATAGACCAGCTCGTGGATGCTACAGCAGGCCACGAGCTCCTGAGCTTCATGGATGCATATTCGGGATATAACCAGATCCCAATGAAGCCCGAAGACGAAGAGCACACCTCGTTCATAACTGATCGGGGGTTATATTGCTACAAGGTGATGCCCTTCGGTTTAAAGAATGCTGGAGCGACCTATCAACGCTTGGTGAACATGATGTTCAAGGAACAGATTGGAAAGACCATGGAGGTCTATGTTGACGACATGCTGGTGAAATCCAGGCTGATCGGTAACCATGTCAGCGACCTGAGAGAGATGTTTCAAATTCTGAGGAGTTACCAGATGAAGTTAAATCCGCTCAAATGTGCATTCGGAGTAGCTTCAGGGAAGTTCCTGGGCTTCATGGTCAATAGTAGGGGAATTGAAGCAAACCCCGAGAAGATCAGAGCACTGATTGACATGAGGTCGCCTACCAGGGTAAAGGACGTACAGAGCCTCAATGGCCAGGTCGCAGCATTGAGTAGGTTTATTTCAAAGGCAACAGACAAGTGTGTCCCTTTCTTTGACATTCTGAAGAAAGCAAAGAGCTTCGAGTGGACTGAACAATGTGAAATAGCCTTCCAGCAGTTGAAGGAGTATATGGGACGAGCTCCACTTCTTTCCAAGCCCAGAGAAGAAGAAAAGCTGATCTTATACTTGGGAGTGTCGGAGCAGGCTCTGAGTGCCGCCCTGGTGAGAGAAGAAGAAAAGACGCAGCTTCCGGTCTATTATGTGAGCAAACGGTTACAGGATGCTGAAACTAGATATTCGCAGATGGAGAAACTGGCTTACTGCCTAGTGATTGCGTCGAGGAAGCTGCGACCTTATTTTCAAGCTCATACCATCGAAGTCCTCACCAAGTATCCGTTGAAGCAAGTCTTGCAGAAAGCAGACACCTCAGGTCGTTTGTTGAAATGGGCAGTGGAGCTCGCACAGTTCGACATCCAATTCAAGCCAAGGACGGCTATCAAAGCCCAAGCACTAGCGGACTTCATTGCGGAGTTTACAGGATCTATAGATGACGAGGCTGAGTCTTCCGAAGGTCCGGCTTGGGAACTATATGTTGATGGATCAGCCAGCGAGCAGAAGGCTGGAGCTGGAATTCTACTAATTAGTCCTGAAGGCCACAAAATCCTTTGTGCCCTAAGGTTTGGCTTTCAAGCGACAAACAACGAGGCTGAGTATGAAGCCTTGCTCGCGGGACTACGTCTGGCTAAGGAGATGCGAGCTGAACGCTTGAAGATCTTTAGTGACTCGCAGCTCGTTGTCGGCCACGTATTGGGGGAATATCAAGCCAGGGGACCAAAAATGGCCCTCTACCTCCAGAAAGTTCACGAGCTGCTAGGTGCATTCCACAAGTACGAAATGAAACAGATCCCGCGAGCTCAGAACTCGCATGCTGATGCACTAGCTCGCCTCGCGACTACACGAGACACAGATTTCCTTGGGGCAATCCCAGTTGAGTTTCTACCAGCTCCAAGTACAGAGGAAAAGAATGTGACAATGGCCATCATTGTGCAGCCTGACTCCTGGATGAGCTCGATACTCAGCTATTTACAGGATGGAAAGCTACCTCGTGACAAGCTGGAGGCTCGGCGTCTTCGAGCTAGAGCAGCCAGGTATTG
Organism: Litchi chinensis; assembly: GCA_019925255.1. Classification (NCBI taxonomy): domain Eukaryota; kingdom Viridiplantae; phylum Streptophyta; class Magnoliopsida; order Sapindales; family Sapindaceae; genus Litchi; species Litchi chinensis. Next base: position 16,870,141 of record CM034473.1, on the reverse strand, counting down.
CATCTATGATGATGCACTGTACAAGAAGGGGTTCTCAGCTCCACTGCTAAGGTGTATTGATGGTCCTGAATGTGAAACAGTATTAAAACAAATACATGAAGGCCATTGCGGGAACCATGCTGGGGGCTGTCTCTAGCTCAAAAAGCACTTCGGCAAGGCTTCTACTGGCCCACCATGAGGTAGGACTCCATCAATTTAGTAAAGAAATGCGACAAGTGTAAGAGGTTTGCTCATATTCCGCGAGCTCCACCAGCTTACCTCCAACAGATGGTGAGCCCTTGGCCCTTTGCGATCTGGGGGATGGACCTGATCGGACCCCTGCCAATGGCTCGGGGAAGATGCAAACATGCGGTGGTCGCGGTAGATTACTTCACCAAGTGGGCGGAAGCGAAGGAGCTAGCTGAAATCTCCACAACAAAGATTGAGAAGTTTGTATGGAGCAGCATTATTTGCAGATTCGGAGTCCCACAGCAGATTATAACCGATAACGGGACCCAGTTCGCTAGTGACCAGTTTCTCAGGTTCTGCAACGACCTAAAAATTGTTAAGAGCTTCTCAGCAGTGGATCATCCACAAGCCAATGGCCAAGTTGAAGCAGTGAATAAGATCATCAAGCAGACCCTGAAGATGAAACTGGAAGCAAAGAAAGGAGCATGGGTAGATGAGCTTCAAAAAGTTTTATGGTCCTACAGAACCACAGCTCGCAGCTCCACTGGCGAGACTCCATTTTCAATGGTATACGGATCGGAGGCTATGATCCCGGCTGAGTTTGAAGTCATCTCGCAAAGAAGAGCGACCTTCAATCCAAATGACAATGATCAGCTACTTGCAACAAATCTGGACCTGCTTGAAGAACACAGGGAAACGGCCAGGCTAAGGGTAGCTGTTTATCAGCAAAGAATAGCGAGGTACTACAATAAGAATGCTCGGGTTCGCCGATTCAATGAGGGAGACTTAGTCCTACGCCTCATTCTACCAGGAGCCCGCAAGCCAAGTGACGGATCCTTAGGCCCTAACTGGGAAGGACCGTATGTTGTCAAAACAGCCTTGGGAAATGGAGCTTATCGCTTAGCTAATGTAAATGGGGCAGAAGTCCCCAGAGCTTGGAATGCCGAGCATCTCCGCCCTTATTATCAATAAGTTTTTCATTATTTGTAATATGGATTAATTATAAATGATAGCTCCATTCTTCCCCTGTTTTTGATTCAACTTTCCTCACCAGGCTAACGGGCTCCAAATTCAACGGTTCAAAGAACAAATTAAAGAGCCTAAAAAGCAAGTGACTAAGTGTCCTTGCATAGCTCGCCTAATGAGCCTAAAAAGCAGGTGAGGTGACGACCCCTGCATAGCTCGCTACAAATGAAAGGGCCTAAAAAGCAAGTGACTAAGTGTCCTTGCATAGCTCGCCTAATGAGCCTAAAAAGCAGGTGAGGTGACGACCCCTGCATAGCTCGCTACAAATGAAATGGCCTAAAAAGCAAGTGACTAAGTGTCCTTGCATAGCTCGCTTAATGAGCCTAAAAAGCAGGTGAGATGACGACCCCTGCATAGCTCGCTACAAATGAAAGGGCCTAAAAAGCAAGTGACTAAGTGTCCTTGCATAGCTCGCCTAATGAGCCTAAAAAGCAGGAGAGGTGACGACCCCTGCATAGCTCGCTACAAATTAAAGAGCCTAAAAAGCAAGTGACTAAGTGTCCTTGCATAGCTCGCTTAATGAGCCTAAAAAGCAGGTGAGGTGACGACCCCTGCATAGCTCGCTATAAATGAATGAGCCTAAAAAGCAAGTGACTAAGTGTCCTTGCATAGCTCGCCTAATGAGCCTAAAAAGCAAGTGACTAAGTGTCCTTGCATAGCTCGCTTAATGAGCCTAAAAAGCAGGTGAGGTGACGACCCCTGCATAGCTCGCTATAAATGAATGAGCCTAAAAAGCAAGTGACTAAGTGTCCTTGCATAGCTCGCCTAATGAGCCTAAAAAGCAAGTGACTAAGTGTCCTTGCATAGCTCGCTTAATGAGCCTAAAAAGCAGGTGAGGTGACGACCCCTGCATAGCTCGCTATAAATGAATGAGCCTAAAAAGCAAGTGACTAAGTGTCCTTGCATAGCTCGCCTAATGAGCCTAAAAAGCAAGTGACTAAGTGTCCTTGCATAGCTCGCTTAATGAGCCTAAAAAGCAGGTGAGGTGACGACCCCTGCATAGCTCGCTATAAATGAATGAGCCTAAAAAGCAAGTGACTAAGTGTCCTTGCATAGCTCGCCTAATGAGCCTAAAAAGTAAGTGACTAAGTGTCCTTGCATAGCTCGCTTAATGAGCCTAAAAAGCAGGTGAGGTGACGACCCCTGCATAGCTCGCTATAAATGAATGAGCCTAAAAAGCAAGTGACTAAGTGTCCTTGCATAGCTCGCCTAATGAGCCTAAAAAGCAAGTGACTAAGTGTCCTTGCATAGCTCGCCTAATGAGCCTAAAAAGCAAGTGACTAAGTGTCCTTGCATAGCTCGCTTAATGAGCCTAAAAAGCAGGTAAGGTGACGACCCCTGCATAGCTCGCTACAAATGAAAGGGCCTAAAAAGCAAAAGTGACTGGGTGTTTTTGCATAGCTCGTTAAATTTTTAACGTTTCAATTACTGTTACTTACCAAATTTTATTAATTGTTGGATTAGGCAATTACTTTGATTTAAAGCTCGTTGACAATCAGCTTGCAAGGAATATGGTAACTCTAAAGATTAAAGGCATGAAATATGTTATGCGCAGAAAATTAAATACATTCAAACACAGGAAGAGTAATGAAAGAAATTTCATTAAAAATGAGAACTGGCTACAAATATAAAGCTGAAGAGATAGAAGTAAAAAAGAAAAACAAAATTTTCAGTCTCGAGCTGAAGGGCCTGGATCAGTTGAAGGTACTTTGCGCGGAGAAGCAATGGGCTCAGCCTGGGAGGACGTACCAGGAGCATGCTCTGAAGGGACTGGACCAGCCGAGGACAAGGTGGCTTGTGATTTAAAATCTTCAATAATTTCAAGACCTATATCCCCAAAGATAGAAAAATCCATTTCTGGGTGGGACGTCCACAATGTGAAGAGAAAATCACGACCTGTTCTTTCCTCAGCCTCGTCCTTTGCATCTGCAACCCGCACTTCCAGTTCTTGAGCTGCTTGCTCTCTGAAGACCGACAGCTCTTCGAAGGCATTATCAGCGAGACGATTGACGACCTCAGCCTCTTTCTTCATGTCTTCAATACGTTGCTCCGCAGCATCAGCTCGCTGAATGGCCTCCGCCACCTGTTGCCTAAGCACCTCAGCTCGATGCTCAGCCTCCTCGGCACGCTTAGCCACGGTTGCAGCCTCCTCAGCCCGTTTGGTTGCAGCCTCCTCAGCACTCTTAGCTGCAGCTCCCATTTCATCAGCTCGTTTTGTGGCTTCCCCAACCTGTTTTTCAGCAGCTTCAGCCCGCGCCAAGGCAGTTTCAACTTGGCGATGAAGCACTTCGACCTTTTCTTCTGCAGCTGAAGCCCTCTGCTCGTCCAATTCAGCTCGCTGCTCGGACTGCCTCAGGTCCTCTTTCACCTTGAGAAGCTCGTCTCTTAGCATGATATGCTCGTGTTCCATCTTCTTTAGAGTTTCCTCAAAGGCTTGACTTGCAGCGTTCGCCTTAGCGATCTGAGCTTCCTGACCTTCTATTCTGCCCGAGGTTAAGTTAGCTAAATCCTCAGTAGCCGCCTCCAGGTCGAATTCCAGCTTCCTCATCTCATCCTTGGTAGCCTTTGTCTCCCTTTTTCGCTTCATTGCAGCAAGGGCACCCTGGAAATTATGAACGGATTAAAATCTAGTCAAGTAAGGGAATCAACAGATGAGGAAAAATAACTTACCAGCATGCAATGGCGAGCCGCGAACTCATCTAGGTCCTCGCCCTTAAGACACCTATTTTCCAAGACATTCGCGTGATTGAGCATAATTGTTGCCCAGTTGTCAAGGAAGAATTTAAATATCTTCCTCCAGGACCCAGCTCGATGTCTGATCTGGTTGGGGAAGGAGTTCTCTCGCGCTCCGGGATATCGCGTGCATCATCATAAGAACCACCTCGTCGCGATACAACGGTACGCTTAGTTGCATGTCCGCTGGGGCCAGCTCGGGATGACTGGGGAGCAACCTTAGAAGGAGCATCACTTTTCCCAGGCTGCGAACTGGAGGCAGGAGGTGACTGAAGATTTGCAAACACGTTTGAGAGAGGCACCTCGTTAGGAGCAACAGTTGAGGAAGCAGTGGCTTTAGCAGCATCATGCACCTCGCTGGGAGCGGCGGTCGCAGGGACAGCAGTTTCAGCGACAACAGGCGCTTCGTTGGATGCAGCAATTGCAGGAGCCTGGTCCTGGGCAGATAGTTTAGAGCGTTTTGAGGGTGCTGCTGGAGTGGCCAAGTCTTCGGCAGGCCGTTTTGTTGAAGGAGTCGAGGAAGCTTTAGATACAGAGGGACTTGCAGGAGGAGATTTCATGAGTATAAGTTTCCTCCTGTTGGCTGGGAGTTTCGTAGAAGAAGGAGCAGGGGCTGGAGCACGAGCTGGGGATGGCAGTGAAGCCCCTGGAGTAGATGTGTGATGTGGAGAAGATGATGGATCAGCCTGTGCAGTAGAAGCCGCAGGGACTGGGTCTGAACCTGTCCGAACTGGAGCAGGATCTGTAGAAGAACCTTTTTTAGACGCACCCTTTGAAGGAATGCGAGTTGAAGACGGCTTCGCCTTCTTTGGTGTGCGAGCTGAAGAAGATCTCGCTTTAGACGAGGTGCGAGCAGGAGCGCTTCGAGATGAAGTCTTCCGAGGTGGAGAAGGCGAGCGAATGTTATCCGAGCGAATGACATCCTCTGACGATGAAGAAACTGCTGGCGGAGGTCGGGAAGTAGACGCATCCTGAACAGAAACCTCAAAAACAGAAGGAAGTCTAGGCCTGTCACTCATCTTGCCTATATCTTCCCCAGCTCGTAGAAGATGGGAGTCCGTAAGAGGAGCAAGCTTGTAAGCTCTAAGGAGGGCATCGTCGAATCTGCTGCTGATGCCCGCGTTGCTCGATTTGGCGAGCTTGTCAAGAGCTCGTTCCTCCCCGCTGTTAAGAGGAGACTCGTCCATCTTCAGCACTGCACAACAAATGGTCAAAGAATGATAAGTAATGAAGATACAAGACAAAGTCAGCTCCCTTAAATTTTCTTATGAGTACCTGGTTTTAGGACGAAGCTGAAGTTTCGGAGATCTGCAAGAGATGGGCACGAGATATAAAACCAACTCGTCTTGTACGGCCCAACGTTGGATTTGCCTTTCGCTTCTCCTTTGGGCAAAAGGTCTTTGTATTGCGACTGGCGAGCTGTGAGATAATAGATGCCATCCGGTTTCTCTCCATCTCCCGCAGACACAGCCTTGAAAGAGTAAAACTGCTGAATAATCCTCGGTGTAGGGGCATGAAGGCCATTCCTGAAGAAGGCTACAGCCAGCGAGATCAACTGCGTATAAGAGTTGGGAGTCAGTTGAAATGGCGCGAGCTTGACTTTGTTGAGAAATTCGACCAAGAACGGTGGAACGGGGAACCGTAACCCCTGCTCGAGATGCTGGGTGCTGATAGCGATGAATCCCCTGGGTGGATAGCATGCATGATTGTTTGAATCAGGCAGCAGTATACGGCAACCGAAGGGAATATGGAATTGCTTGACAAGTCCTTCCACCTCAGGACGTTTTAGCGATGTGGGATGACGAGCGAATGCTTCACGAGCCTCTCTTCCCTGAATAGCATGAGTTCGGGCTTTGTCATGCTCACGAGCTTCATTACTTGGAATCATCCCCTTGCGAGTTCCACTTGAAGACATCTAAAAATAAATAAATACATATATATATCATTGCAGGAACAACAATGGTGATGGAGCTAGATGAACCCAAAACGAAAAGTTTTGAAGAAAAAGAAGCCTCACCTTGAACTGTTGACGAGATAAAAAACGGCGAGAAAAGCTGATGATTTCGAGAAAGGATTGTGGGTCCTGGTTGCTTGAAAGCTTGAAACGCTTGTTTGCTTTGGAAGAAAGTGACAGATGAAAGAAGAAAATGGAAAGGGGCCAATGGCTTATATAGACAAGCAAGCGTGAGTCCCAACCGTTAGATTCTTGGAAAGTGTAACCGTCATAGATCTGACGGTGCAGCGCAGAACGGGGCTTTGGAAATCATGCAGTCGTCAGTTGAAGGACGTGCGCATTAAATATGCGTGTAAAGAACGTGCAGACGTCGTTTCAGTTACCACCTGCATGATCGCCACGTGTCGCAACTGAAAAGGTGGAATTTGAAAGTGCACAGAGGCAGTTACAAAAGTAAGCGTGACAAGGAAGCCAACTTTTACCAGCAATTCAAGCTCCCAGCTCGCTAAAGCAAACTGAGAAGCTGGGGGGCTAATGTTATGCATATTTTTCGGACTCAGTAGTTGGGCTGGTAAAAGTCCAATTTGGGCCCATTTAAAACCCGATAAGAAGAACCAATGAGGTCAGTATAGTCAAAGCCCATCAGATGAGGCCCAGTATTGACTCAAAGGCCATCAAGATTTCCAGCTGGCATCAACAGACCCATAAGTATAGCCAGGTCGCAGCTCGCCGCCTGCGCAGCTCGTCTCTCAGCGAGCTCGAGATTGGGATCACCATGACACGTCAGCTCGCCCAGACACGTGATAAGCATCATATCTTCCAGAACAGGCAGTTACCAAGTTCAAACGTGATTCTCTCTCCAAATATGGCAATTGTCCAATCAAACCATGATTCCCTCGTCAGATATGAAGATCAATTCAAATTCAAAATCAAGTCAACAATATCTTGAGATAAATATAGTAATTTCCTAATATTATCTAAAAATATTAGGAAACATAATTAATTTATAATTCTTTTCCTTATTTTTCCCAATTGTTTAGGGAATGTAATTAATTCAGGATTCTCTTCCTAATTTGGCTACAATCAGAATTGTAACACTTCTTTCCCTATAAATAGGGATCGAGATCATTGTAACAAGGGACAATATTCAATAATATACTGTCACTCTGCAGAATTAAAGAGACAGACAGTCGTGGACGTAGGCCAATTATTGCCGAACCACGTAAAAGCTCCGTGTTCCTCGTTTGATCCTCTGTTTCTGTCTTTGTCTTTCCTTGGTATTTGTGCTTTCTCACATTGATTGCAGGTATTGGGCATTGATTACTCGTCGACTGAATTCCAACGTCGACAGAACGTTGAGATACAGCGGAATGAAAGCTCCTAGAAATGGGAGGAACAACCTATATAAAGTGAGAAAATTGCCTTACAAATCAAGAGGGTATCGCTGTAATTCAAACATTGAACAAGGGCTCAAGAGGAGCCACACCAAGGGTAGGTGCCACTGCACCATACCACCAACAGCAATTTTAATGAAATTTTATTGGCATAGTCCTTGTATTAAAAAGCAAGGCCAATACATAATATGTGTAGCTCAATTACTAGGTTACGAAGAGTAGCATGATCTATAAGACTATAATTATTATTTTACTTCTCTTCAGTCCTCTTCATTTCCGCTCTCTTATAATGATTGGGTCAAAACTGCAAGTAACACAAGCAACGCAAAGACACTTTGCAAAGTGATTCTTTTATAATTTTGTTGGCGTGTTTTTTACTTTCTCAATTATTCATCAGATGAATTAGGTAACTGCATTCTACCAGATAATGTAATGCTAAATTTATTATCTCAAGCATAGGACCCTAAAATTTGATTTTATCACTAGCAATTCACAAATGTAATTTTTAAAGAAACTGGCACTAAACTAGTTAAATGTTTATACTGGACTTACTGCCCATAATTAGGAGCCAAATTACTCTTACAATAATTTTTTTCCTTAAAGTTGATACTGAATGATAAAAAATCTTTTGCCAAAAAAAAAAGAATGGTAAAAAATCTATAGCGAATTACCAAGAACATTACTATTTGTTTGATTAAGATATTTATTTTTATGATTCAAAGGCAAATTATTCACACAACAAAAAAGAACACTATTTACATAAATTTGTAAATGTCGAAAGTTGTCAAAATCCGTTATTATTTACACGATCTAGAATTCTATTTTCATAATCAAAAAACAAATTATTCCCACAATAAAAGAGTAAAGTTACTCTCATAAACTTGGAAATTATGTTTGCTGAGAATCAAACCACCACCATCTTGGTGAATGGGGGAATACACAACTTGAAAAATGATATGCAACAATTTACAATTGTTAGTAGTTGAACTTATAAGGTTAAGAGTTTGTGAAAATTTGAGGTATGTTATGAGAATTGCTGATATGATTTTTCTTCTTTTTTTTTTTTAGAATTGCCGAGAATTGCTATGATGCTCTATATCGATAATTGTTAGTTTAGTTTACAAGATGTATAGACAGAGAAACATGGTATCTGGAACCCACTCTCACCGTCTCACATATTCACACTTGAGAGAGATGGACAAAAAATTATCATTTGGGAACACTCTTTGGCTGCAATTCATTGGGTTTTCGGCAGTGTTTTTGGCTGTTTCTGGTGATCAATTATCCTCTCCTTTTTCCACAGCATTGATTTGGTTATGATAATGACAAAAGAAAAAACAAAAAATGTTGACTTACCAGTCTGCTCTCTACTCTTTTGGGGTTCTTCTAATTTTTTTGAAATATCTTTTGGGGTCCTTAAGTGAAGACAATTTTAAGATAATTATAACCGTGCCAGCTCAAAGTTTGGTCCACTTCTAGTTAATATGTTTGGATTATTTTTGTTCTTACATGCAAGAAAGCCAATATATTTGCTGATATTTTATTATTTTGAAGGAAGCAATATTTTTTAAATATTTTTGATATTTTGAGAATATTTCAATACTTATATTAATATTTTCATAAATTTAGAATCCTTTATTTTTCCGAAATCAATATTTAATTCCTTGTTTAGAAAAGGGTTTATTGCATAGCGGTTTCTCAATATTTTGTGACGAAGTTTTTGTGAATTAAAATATTAAGGATCTTCCAAATTTTAATATCGCTTTCATTATTGAAAGATACAATAGATGACAATGACCCTCTTAAATTTGATGGAATGAAGTGAACCTAATTTTATTTATAAATTTTGGGATTGATTACTTGAAGTAGAACTCCAACGGATTGGACTCATAAAAACAAGGAGAGCCTGCCTAATGGTTTATATATTCAAGACTAATTTCATATTAATCAGTGTCAATTTCATATTGAGCTAGTATGATATCTCAATTAACTAACGTTATCCCTAGATCACTTCCTTGGTGACAAACCTACCAACACCATCTATAAGAACCTCCAAAACCGAAGCATTTATTTTTATAAAACTTAAAATTGTCCTAATTTTAATTATAAAACAAAAAATGTACCCATATTAACCAATACAATACAATAGAAGCTCATTAGACTCTCCATAATCAAGCTCGAATAGCAAGGCCTCTCCTTTACAATGTCAACAAAACTGGGCAGTAAATAGAGGGTTGGGCAACCAAAGTGGTAAAAAAAAAAGGCAGTGGCGCTTTTCTCTTGCTGCTTTTGCTTTTGTTTTGGGCTTTTTTTTTTTCATCACAGAATCACCAAATGCGATGAGGAATATGTTCACTAACAAGTTGTAACTCCAATGCAATCACATTTTCCATAAAAGTCTAGTACACATAATCTATGTGCTTTTTAAGATTCTTGTGTTATGCCACCCACCGCCACTTTCTTGCTAGGATGCCTTTTAAGACGTTTCACAAACAAACACACACACACACACAAGAACACAGTTGGTGGTCTTTCTCTGCAGTCCACTTTGTCTGCTTGACATTGAAAGGTTCCAAATTTTATATAATATAAAAGCCAAGACCCTCAATTATCAATGCACTATTATCTTTCATTAGATTATATTAAAAGGACATGTCTCGAATCTCAATGATAGATTTTGAATCAACGAAACCTTTAATGAAAAATAAATAAATAAAAATACAGGAATATAATTGATTTAAGTGAATTTTGACTTCATCTAATGTATTAAATGAATGAAATATTAACATGTACCATCTTAAGTGAATTATATTATTATTTGTTAATTTCAAATGTTTACTGATGGTTTTTTAATGTACAAGTAATGTATATAATGATATCACAACTTAATAACATAACAAATGATGTCCATCGTGATGATTCCTGATTCACCACGTTTGAAATTTTGATGGCCAAAGAAATGTGAATTGTCGTTATCAAGAAAGAGTAACGCAAAGCTTTTGATTCATCACACAAATCAGCATATTCTGCTTTGTAGTTTGTGAAGGCATGAGTCACGAGGCTTGGTTACTGGTTAAAAGGGGTTTAATCAGCCCTGTTTGTGTGATTTTCAGGTACATTTCCAATTTTTTAAAAACATTTTACTAGTGCTCTGCTTGTTTGGGAGTTTCAAGGAAAACTTATGCCTTTATAAATCTTATAAGAACTTGACGAGAAAAACTTTTATGAAACCTTTTTATAACTGATATAGCGAGACAGATTGATAAAATAATAATTTTTTTTTTTAACCTTTTTCATTGATCTTTTCATTTCACTACATCAAATGTGACACAATCTAATGTAAGAATTTTTTTTTCACGCTTGGCATTACATTTCCACAGGGGCAGTGTTATTTTGTCCAATCAAATGGTGGTGTGATAGTTTCCTACAAGTGCTCCTGGATCCAATGCAAATGGGCTGGTTTTGAGTGAGCAGTTGTTTATGTTCATGAAAATCACTCTTGTATCAAGATATTTAAACGTGAACTTATCTCACATATTTATTCATTTAATCAAATCATAAAAGATAGTATATACAGGATTTATATCATGAAAAGAAACATTTCTTAAACCAGATATGCTATAAAAAGGACAATCATCTATTTCTAACATGACATCAATTGTATATAGACAATAAGCACACATCCATCATTCTTCGCTCTTCCGCTCTGTACCAGAATTTCCATTGACATTGTCACTAGCAACAATATCAACATCTCAAACCAAAACTGCATTTTGTTTAAAGAGTTAGGCCTGCATTTTAACTAGTGTTGATGATTTAATTTATGAACCATATCCAATGAAGCAAGTGAACAAGTATCAAAAACCAACCATTCGCATAATATTAATAGCCACAGCCTTAAAACTCACTGGTGACAATACACAGTAGGAGTGTTGGGATCGTGTAGTGCCAAGAAAATGTTTCAATATAATGAATTTATGCCTATACATCCATGTTTGGTACAATAATTATGAAGTTTATTAATCGTACAACAAAATTGAAACCAGAGTCTTAATACAAATACTGGTATGGTCTCTCAAAATTGACTGTTAAGTAGAGGGCTATATCGGCAGCAGAAGCATCAGTTATGAGCCCTGCAGGCTATGGCAAGGCTAGCTATGACCAAAAAGTAACATGAATTTTTCATGTTCTTCACAAAAATGCATGTGAATACAATCAAAGAACAATAGAATTTAAATAAGTATCCTATAATATATTACTAACAGAAGTAATGTCAGCACTCAATTCGTACAGCTCCGCTCTCTGATGAAATGAACTTGGGTTTTCTGATCACTTGCTCCATGCACTGGATGATGTCTCCGATCTGGAAATCATCCCAATCACGGATCACCAGTCCACACTCGTTACCCTTACCAACTGTCTCCACATCCTGCTTCTCTCGTTTGAGTGATATACAAGATCCTTCAAAAACAACTTCTCCGCTTCTCAGAAGCCTCATGGTTGATGATTTGGAGACACAACCATCAATAACACGGCAACCAGCAATCTTCACATCATCACCTTTGGCCTTGCTCCTACCTTTAAGCTCAAAGATATTCAAAACCTCGGCCTCCCCAGCTACCTGTGTTTCATAAGTACCGGGGGCTTTGTCTACTATCATATTGCCAATGTCCTCCAAAAGGTGATAGATCACACGGTGCACCAGTATCTGCAAACAATTAGAAATAGTAAACCAAGTTCTTCAAGCTTTCCAATTTTGACTTCCTTATCAGAAAATCAAGGCAAATATTGGAGATTGTGAGGAACAGTAATTGTGTACCTTAATACCAGCACGGGTTGCTGCCTGAGTGACAGAAGAAGGTGGACTCTTTATATTGAAGCAAATAATACATGCTCCACACGCTAGTGCTAAGTCCACATCAGACTGAGAAACAGGTCCAACACCAACATGGACTACATTCACGAAAAGCTGCCAGTGAAATCAAAGAGCAATGAAATCAGTAAGTGGAAGCTGCATATTTTCTGGTATTCTTAGAATGCCAAAATGCATTTCAAAAGTTCGACATATTTCTGAAGGTCCAAATTCGACATCAAAAACAATAAAAAAATTGAGCAATTCATTACGACATAAAATTCTAAGGAAAACACAACCGAGGATCAGTAATCTAAGTACCGAGTTAGAACTAACACTTATCAACAAACAACATCAAGTCAGATGTAAGACTATTTAAAGTTTTCAACACATACCTGGGGACTATTTAAAGTTTTCAATGCATCTGTGACGGCTTGGACGGTGCCCTGTACATCTGCTTTTACAATAACGGGCATTTCAGCCCTCTTAGGCCCAGGCCCCTCTTCAGATGGTTCCAGAGTTTCAATTCTCTCCTCATTAATCTTTATAAGCCTGTCTTTCTCAAATTTCCTTTTTCGCCCTGAACTGAGCATTCTAGCTCGTTCTTCAGAATCCACAACAACAATATCATCACCAGCCATTGGAAGCCCCTTCAGTCCTTCAATCTCAACAGGCATTGCAGGTCTTGCCTGTTTAGTCAACTTTCCCACCATATCCCTAATAGCTCTTATTCTACCCCACTCAGAGCCAACAACCACATGCTGCCCACACACCAAAGTCCCTGCCTTTACTATTGCAGTAGCCAATGGACCTCGTCCTTTGTCAAGTCTTGCCTCCACCACATAAGCTTGAGCAGGCCCATCAATACGTGATTTCAGCTCCACCATCTCAGCCTGAATAAGCAAAGCTGTCTCCAGATCATCCAATCCTGTTTTCTTGACAGCTGAAACCTCAATCACCTGAACATTGCCACCCAAGTCCTCCAGCTCCAAGCCCTCTGCACCAAGCTGAGTCTTGACCCTCTCTGGGTCTGCAGCTGGTTTATCACATTTATTAATTGCAACTACAATTGGAACATTAGCTGCTTTTGCATGGGACATGGCCTCAAGCGTTTGAGGCATCACCCCATCATCAGCAGCAACAACTAGCACAACTATGTCAGTGACTGCTGCACCTCTTGCTCGCATTGCACTAAAAGCAGCATGTCCAGGCGTGTCAAGGAATGTGATTGAAGCCCCTGACGGCATGCTGACAACAAAAGCACCCAGATGCTGAGTTATGCCTCCAGCTTCCTTTGCTGCTACTGATGTTTGACGCAGAGCATCTAAAAGGGAAGTTTTACCATGATCAACGTGACCCATAACTGTCACAACTGGAGCCCGTGGTACAATTTCTGCACCTTCATTGGAGTGTATCCTCCTAACATTAAGACCAATTTCCTGCAAAACCACCCACAGTGATATTATTGGGTTACAATCTTAATCCATGGTATGGAAAAACAAAAGCAATTCTTTTTCTGGGTTTTAAGCATTAAGAATTCTTCAACTATTAGATTACACTTCTGATGCTCATCTTTGCAGTGTTTATATTGTTCAAAAAACATAAATAACAAGAAGGATTTCATACCATTGCAACCAGCTCAGCAACATCAATGCTTAGAGGATCAAACTCTGAGCCAACCTTTTCCCCGACATTTACAAGAATATCCTGTAATTTGGTTATTTCTTCACCAGCATGCTTCGCAAGCTCAACAATTGTCATGCCTTCAAAAATGTCAATTGTTTTATTTTGCAATGATTTGGTAGTTTTTTTGGGTTTAGGAGGCAGATATGGAACTTCAACAGGTGGTTTCCCACTTTCCTTTTTTCTAAACTTTCCCTTGTTCTCTCGCTTGGCTGTCTTCAGACCAAATGGCTCCTCATTTCTTCTCCTAGCCAACATTTCTGCACTTGCATAAAACCACCTAAATAAGAGCAGAAAATGATTATTAAATCCTAACATTGAAGTACATTACATAATCTTCAGGTATCCAAAGCAACAAACTCAGATTTACTCCATTTTCACATTCTATTTTCAAAAGTTCTTCCCGTCAAGTGCTAACTGTAGTCAAATTATCCATTCAGAACTTAGCTATAAACCTGTTCGTTTGTAAATATCATCATAAACATCAAATGGCAGTCAAAGATGCAATATATGATGCCCACAAGCAAAAGAGCTATTAATTAACTTGCTATTTCTATGACCTTGCATCTGTTTAAGACATCAGAATTCAAAATTTTTAAAAAAATTAATAATAAGGAAGACTATGACAAACAAAATTGTTTTCCATGCAGAATAAGTTAGAGGGGTGCAGGGAGAGGGCCAGAAGGGAAGGTTCTACACTTGTTTCCACATCGTCATTCCAAACATTCGAACATTTATAGTTGATTGTCACTTGAATGCGATCAATGAAAATGACAATGTTGTATCATCCAATGTTTCAACATTGCAACTTCAATCTCTGATAAAAAAATTAAAAAATCCATGTAGCCACAAACGATCACTGCCAATCAAAAGTGGCACTATAAACAAAATTCCTTTTTTGGCTACACGTTTAATATCTCAATGCTCAGAAGAATAATACAATGAGAGCTTTCAGTATTTATCATGGTACTGATCTCATTAACTGAAAAAAGGAAGCAGAAGCCCAAAAGTTTTTCATTTGCCTTACATATGTTGAAACTTATTTTGATGCAAAACTAGAAAAATGATGGAAAACTTTTAATAATAAAATGAAGGCAGAAACGCTAAAGACTTGCACACCAATTTGCTTTGTAAGCGGGGCACTTTCTGTAATTTTTCTTTCAGTTTTGTTTTTATAAATTTAAGATCAGTTGGATAAATTATTTTAGTTACTGGGTGTTTGGATATGATTCTAACATAACATATCTTATTCTCAGTCCCTTTTTTTTTTTTTTTTTGGTTAAGAGGATATTAAATTATTTGGAAACACTTCCTAGATTGTGCTAACAGGTCTTGTACAAAAGTTTCAAGTACACTAGACACTTTTTTTTTTCCTTTGGCTTGATAAGAAGGAGAAACCTTTGATTATTTAAAGAAGAAATTACAGACAAAACATAAAAGAGAAAGTAAACATGCAGCCAACCATTTTTATAAGAAAAAGATAAAGAACAACAAGCAGCACCATTTAAAGGCTAGACTTCGTCAATGGTTCTAGCTTGGATTTGTGAAAGCAATCCTACTCTTTACACTCAAATCCATTATACAATCAACTAAAGCAAAAACCAGCAGAACATCTTACATTTTCAGTTGACTACTCCTAATTCAAGCTTAAGTTGTATTAGTGAGACCCACATATCACATCATATGAAATCTAAATTTCCATACAGTAAATAGACATTGGATCAAGAGAGACAGACAAAGAAAAGCTGTTGTTTTTTATTTATCCTAGCTGCTCACTCAGGTCGTCAATAACCGCTCAAACCAAGTTCATTCACCAGCACCAATGTGTTTTGATGTTATCCACAGAACTAACCTTCTATTTTAGCCCCGTAAGGAAATCTAGAGCTGGCAATCACAGTACAGTGCCTTACAAGCCTTTTAACCCAATTAATTCTAACATATTCCAAGTCCATATTTTCTTTTCCTTTCTTGCACCCTAATATCCAACTTCCCCTTCCTCCCAGTAATAAACCAATAATATGAATTTTCCAACAAACCAAAAATTCATTTTCAACTCTTAAGTCTAAACCAAAATTTTCCAAACACTTAACCCTAAAACAAGCCTTTAGCAAGCCTGCAATGCTCATATAAAGTCTATCAATCACAAGCTTGTAAACTGATGAGTGCAAGTCAAGATCATGTTAATGTGCATTCTGGTATTAGACTAATATTTCCCCTTCTTCTCATCTTTCGAAGAAAAGAGAACTATTACATCCTTTTGCCCACCCCACCTGCAGCAGCCCTGCAACCTTCTCACCTCAAAACCTTGTTTTTCTCTACAAGTTTTCGGCATCCAAAGAAAATAATATTTAATTCCAAAATTTTCCTTATTCAAAACCCAACACAAGCTATATATCTATTCCTTTGCCCTCTCTCTCTCAGTTATTGCAAAAATATTTATAAGCCTAATTTAGATGAAGCCATGTCTTGTGCAGTGCTGAGCCATGACCACCACAACCACTAGGATTTACAACTGAAGATTAGTGAGCTTTTCTTCAATATATTTCCTCTACAAATTCTGAAAAAGCATGAAACATAACCCAAAACTAAATTTCTGATCCTAGGCATAATTAGTTTCAGGTACTTCTAGATTTATCATAAAAACAAAAATCAAATAGATGCTAGGATTAACTAATGTTTACACACAAAACATAAAAAATGAAACTTTTGTACTCCAAGAAAAAAGATGAAAAATTATGCTAGATAAGCCAAGGCTTCCCTAAACTAGTAGGCACGTCAATGCCATAAAACATGAACCAGAAAGGAAAACATGAAATTACCGTATTAGGGGTTCTCTAGTCAATCTCTCATGATAACGAGACCCTTGTAAAAAAGAGCTGAAAGAGAACTCTGCAACACAATATACAGAAATAAATCATCACAAATATATGTGTGTATCTACAAAAATTTTAACCTTTTCAGCGCCCTAATCAGTCAACTAAAATATACTCGAATACAGCTTTCACAACCTGTACCAAGTTAAATGGGAGAAAACATTTCAAATAGATCGATAGCACGAATCCATGATCATATTTCCAGTAATACTTGGCAAATAGTAATACCAAAACCAACTGCATCAAAAGACTCAAAATCAATCCAATAATAAACAATTTCGAACCCACACAAGAGAAACGTGATAAATAGTTAGTCTAGACAAATTTTGTTCGCTAAAGGGTATTGCAAAAAGACCAAAGCATGGTCTAATGCATAATATACTAAATATTTCTTCATTGCTTAAAGAGAAGCATGTAAAGAGCAGTGTATGATGCAAACCCATTTGAGACAATATACAAATAAGTAAACCAAGATTACCTGTAGACATGGAAGTCGGGCCATGCTTTAATGGCGTGCAAGACAAAACCCGGGAGCGAATGCCCTTCAAAAACGAGTTGAAGTCAGAAACTAAACAATAAACAAAAGATCTCAATAAAGGTGTTACCTGTTTGATAATTGTTGCGAAAGCCATTCATCAAGTGGTGGGAGAAGAGAGCGGAAAAGTCTCAGCAGTCCATTATAACTGGGGAGAGGTTTGTGGATGAATTACAATACAAGACCAGAGTACTTGTCGACGACACGTGCAGGCCCTGTTTCTAACTATTGTTTGGTTGATGGTTGTTAAATGGACTGCCCCACTGGTAGCTCCAGACCCGACTTTCCTGGCCCAAATGATTCAGTCCATGTGTTCGTTTTTTTAATGAGTTCTGCCTCCAATTTTTACCCGTAAAGTAGATTGGGCCATTTTTGGGATGTAATCAACATCTGTCGAATAAACCCAAAGTGAGATGAGAAAAGTAATGATGAGAGTCAATTTCCTCTCACGTATATCAAATAAAAGTGTACTAACCATTTGAGATATGAGTGGAATGTGCATATCATCCTTCTTTTTTAACAGTTGAGTTGATAATGCGAATTTAACCATGATATTAATAATTATAAGTTTATTAAAATAGTAGTTGATGAGTAAACTAAAATTTACTCAATTTCTTAGAAATTAATTGTCTTAATATAGTAAATTATTTTTAAATATTGGAAGCCTTTTTTTTTTTTTAATCATTGGGGTTGATCTAGGAAATTACTAATATAAAATGAAATTAGACATTGATGACGCGACCGGAAGATGCTCCTATATGGGAAGGAGTGACTCACGGGTAGATGGGAGAAACACTAATTTGGGGTGGGGAATGTCGAACCATGGTTTCACGGGAGGCCATCATGGTCAACAGTACTTTAAGCTACTGTTCACTACTGCCCAAGTGACAACCTCTTTCCTTTGGTTAAACTTTTATATTATTATTACTATTATTACTACTCAAAAGGACACCCATCATATGGATACAATTTTTTTTTTTTTGAAAAGAAAACATCTCTTCACAACAAAGAAGAAATATAAGGAGGCTTAGATTCAAGCCACATATGATCCTCATCACAGGAAAAGGCTATAGCAGCAAGAGTGTGTACCACTCGGTTATAGGATCTAGGAACAGAAAGGCAATTACAAACACCAACTACTATTTATTTTACTAGACAATAAGGTTTTTTTTTTATTTCTAAATATTGAAAAATGTAAGGTAATTATAAGTTGTCTTTTATTACAATGTAATTTATTATCAAAGTTAAACTCAAATGTTCAAATTTTGGAATTGACAAATAATCTATCAATTTATGGGTAGGGTTAGCTCTTAACACATAACGTAAGGATAAAACCTATTAGGCCAAAGGTGGAGTTCAAGTATGGTAGAGTCTTCATATAAATTGCACGAAATTAAATATGATATTGTCAAAATTTATATTTTATAACTACGAGTTGAACTCTGAACATATAAAATAAAATATGAACACAACTTCAACTTGATAAATAAGTCTTTTAGGTAGGCTGTAGGCACCTGTCCTTGGGCACTTGACAATTGTAAATGCTTTAATTCAATTCTTAAGTATCTAATGTTGTTAAAGATCTTCAACTAACTTTGATTTCTTTTAATTATTATTTGACATTCAAATTTAGTAATGTGTTCTTAGACTCCTTGTTAAGAATAGTTTCATTTTCAATTGGGTGTGGATGAAACTCCACATTCTTCTATTTTCTTTTTCTAAATATATAAAAATAAACTTAAATCAACACAATATATTAAACTAAAAAACGTCCTTACATAATGAAGCCAATGGCAAAAAGACAGTTTGGTGGTAGATAGCAATATAGCATATTCTTGTATCTGATTACTAGTCATTATATTAAAGTTTAAGAACATAAAAATAATTAGTATATATATTTTGTAAATGAAAATGTATATGTTGATCAATTCACATCTTCCTTTGTCACTCTCAATAGTGATCCAGTAGTTTATATAAAGCGACTCCTCAATATTCTTCAACATTTGATTTATTAATTTAATTTTAGATTCTGCATGTGAAACCTGTTTGTTTTAGAATATTTTTTTATATATGAATTTTTAAAGAAAGAAACCGCATGAAATAGTCAAAGTATGATTTATGCAGAAGCAAAACAAGGACTTTGTTGACCCAACCAATAAATATTGTGATTATGAGAGAAGGATCCTAGTAATTTCTCAGTGTGTGGTGAGCTGGCTAGGTCCACAACAATCATACAAAAAGAGTTGGTGATCTTGTTTCATCTAAAACCAATCCAAGACAGACTTTGATAAATATTGCTAAGTGGAAAGGTTTTGTTAAAAATAATTTATAAAATAAAACCACTTTGCTTTTATCTACTTTCCAAGATTTTCATCAACTTACCTTCTCGATCGGTGATTTGAACATGTTGTATGAAGTATGATAAATCTTATAAAATTCATAATTACATGTATATTTTCAATTTAATTATGTTATCAATAATATTACATATTATTAAAAAAAACAATAACATTATTTCAATTTTTTATTTTAAGTAATAAAAATTCATTTTAAAATTAACGGTTATAGTTTATAAATGATATACGAGTTATAAACTGCATCCATCGATGAAAGAATAAATTTCATATAATGCAAATGGTGGAAAACTAGTATGGGCAATGTAAACTAACAAAATCCCCCTATAATTTTTCATCATGAACAAAATTTTCCTTCTCAGTTTCATTTTTTGGCCCAACATTCCCCTAGAATTAGTACAAATGGCTAAAAGATCCCTCTAGCTTGCATTCATCCCCAAAAGCCCACATGTTAAACCTTTTGTTTCTTTTTTTTTTTTTAAAAAAAAAAAAAAAATTGTACCTTAATGGTCAGAGGACCACTGGACATACTAACATTGATCATTGATAGTACAACTTGGATAACTACTCCAAAAATTAGGAGATAATAACTTCTATTAAGAAGAGACTCACAATTATACTTTATAGTTTAATTGAATAACGGTGAGACTTGAACCCTTAATCTTTTAGGGTCAAGAGAGGTATCGAACTATTTCTACTAAAAAGTCATATGTCTTTTGTTTGAAATTTTGATTAACCCATTAGTGTGAAATGACACTCTAGGACATTACAATTTAATTAATATTAATTACATTTTTTTTTCAAAAAAAATTGAGGAAGAAATGGGAATGACATATCAACCCCTGAAGGGTATGAATATAAAAAATAATATTAAATAAAAAATAATTATAAATATTAAAGTATAATAATATATATAATAAAATTAACTAAAAAAATATAAAAAATATTCTATTTTTCATATATCTTTTTATTTTGTTTTATCTATTATTTCTTGTGTCTGTGATCTGCTCTTTCGAGGGATCTCAATCACTTTATGTGATGGAAACATTACGAGGGTGCAATCTCTCCTCCATTGAAAGGAGATCACAAGCTATGAACTTCTTCTATTATCTTCTTTTAGTGAAGGAGACCGACATTGCTTCTATGATTTTTTTTTTTTTTCAAAAAAAAATGCTTGTGCTTGTTAGTGTAATGTGCTTGGGATAGTGGTTGACGATCTCCTCCCAATAAGGATTTTGCTATTGAATGAGAGAGAAGGCCACCTCCACGTGGCCTATTATTTTTATTATTTTCTCTTAGTTTTTGAATTTTAGTATGTTATTAAAATTATTTCTTTATATATTTTTTATTTTTATTTGGTATATTTTAATTTATTATTAGTTTGGTCAAATTGGAGAATGGATTCTCTGATTATTTGAAAAATAGAGCAGACATATATATTTTTGGCCTTGAAATGTGTTAGAAACCTACTTTTTAACAAAGGAGTAACAATGATGATTTTTATTATTATGGTAAACCAGAGGGGAAGTTTGGCAATTATGACAAATAAAAGGTAGCAGTTTGCTATTTTTCCTATATTTAAAAACTTTTTAATTCCTTACTTACTCTTTTTTCTAATTTCAAAATAAAATTGGCTTACGACAGATGCAATGTCTAAATATCATAAAATAACAAATCCCCTTTGGTTCATGTGCTAGTGTACCTCTCAATTCAACGTAATAAAGTTAAAGTCCCCGTAATGTGAATTTTACAAATGTGTATGAAAAGTTTTCTTCATTTTATGGGAGTAAATATGTCTCAATGTTAGGAATAAATATTTGAGTTATATAAGTATTAATTTATCTAAACAGTGGGTTTTTTTTTTTTTTTTAAGAGTAAATACTTAGATCTCATAAGTAATAATTGTTTTCTTTAGACGGTAGATTTTTGGCGTATTTCATGTTAGCTTTTTCTCTCTCGTGTGTACTTACATGTGTAGTATATTAAATTGGGATTCTCTTATTATTAACCTTTTTACCAATTTTGTTAAGCATGTGATTGGTTTTTGATAAGATAAAAGTGAAAGACAATCATATCTCAACTATTTATTGACAGTAATATTTACATTTCATGAGATTCAATATTGTAAGGAAAAGATTATACGATGAGAAGATCTACATCCGTTATTATTTTGCAGCTTGCAACAATAATGAAATGACAAACAATATTTATTTAATTATGTCCTATAGCTATATATATATATATAATCATGTTAAATATCAAGGGTGTTTGTCGAATTTTCCCTATTAGTAAATAAAAAGAAAGGAATTATACAATTGTTTTAATTATGAATAACATTAACAGAAATCAAGATTCAATTCCATTCAAATGTCACTATCATTAGTATCTATCAAAATCTCTTAAATCCAAGTAAGGATTTAAATTGAAACACAAAGAGAGCTGTGAAAGTTTGGTAGACTAAAGTAAGAAACAAATTAAATCCCCAATTAATCAAAAATTGGCATTTTGTTAAACACATACATGGCACGCGTAAACGAGTCATAGGGTTGCGCGTTGGGAAGGAAAGAGAGAAAGAGTTGATGGAGGTGGGGACAAAAACGACCGGCCAGGAAACGCCGACGTACATCAGAGAGAAGTGATAGAAGCGTCAGTCGAGAGAGAGAGAGAGTAGCTTTCAACCACTTACACAAAAGCACTTCCCCACCTACCACACCCCAATTTCCCATCCCCACCAAACCCCTCTTCAAACAACTTTTCTATTTCTGTTCTCTTCTCCTTCTCACTTATTATTATTATGCACTAATCATCACTTTATTTCTAGCTTACTCTTCATCACTAGCTATCACTTATAATAGCAATTATAATTTTGTTCTTATTCTACTTGAAAATGACCACTCTTTTTGAGGGATCATTCTGATTTCATCGTAAATCAAAGTGGTTAGTATTGATGATTTATTTTGAATTTCATTTGTAAATTGTATATATGTACTTGAATTGATTTTGATTTTTGTTAAAGGATTTTTCATAGCTAAAACTCATTTTCATGGAATGGATAAAAACTTATATCTAACTATACAAAAGGATTTTAAAAATTATGACGTCTAACGATTTATTAATTAAAATTCAAAAGACATCATCTTTTGTTTTAAAATGATCATATTTGAATATGTCTTGACATTCATAAAAATTCTCTTTATTTTCTCATATCTCTAAAGGTTTATAACATGTATACTTAGAAAAAGAAAAAGAAAATTCTTTGAATTATAATCATTGGGTAAGGAATGTGAATGATGTGTATTATTCTCAAATGTTATATTGTTTTTTAATCTATTAACTATTAACAACATTTATAGAGTTGATTTGAGAGATAAGTGAGCATTGAATCGTTGTACTCTACCGAGATATTTTTACTATTGATATGAAGCCAGATCATAAGTTACTTAGTTGAGAAAAAAAAAACACGAAGTACATTTCTTGAACATATTTTGCAATAGACAAAAATTATGAACAAGTATTTCGACTATATGGTTTAGTAGGTGTAAAGCATTTAAATGGGAAACAAGAAACTAGAGTCTTGATTATTGAGTTTTAACTTGCAGACAATCAAGCCTCTCATAAGAATTAGAATTTGTCTCACTCGCTTGGTTGGTGAGCATTGCCTATATTAATTTCTTATTCAAGGTGAGCTTGATTAGACCGAGTTGTATGATGATCCATCTCTCTTATATTCCCAAAATAGAACTCAATTTGCACATTATTTTAATTGGCAATAAATATCTTGACAAAATCATCAAAATCATGCACCAAATTCAGCTGCAATAAACAGTGTCTTTCTCTATCACCATTAAATTTATAACAAATAATCATATGGATCAATCGGTGTAGCTCACTACTTCTGTGCCAAATTGAAACCTGAAGTCAAGTACCACTGGTATGGCTTCTTATCAGCCGAGCAGAGGTGTATGTAAATATAATATTAATAATACATCCAACTTTGTTGAATTAATGTGATTGGTTCTTGGCAAAAGCTAATGCTACGTTTTGTAGATAGGAAGTACAGGCTTTGCTATCGATAAAATATGGGTATACAAATGCAACTGGATTTGATTACCAACTTAAAGTAGCTAAACAATGGGATATCTAACATAAGTGAGCAAATAAAAATAAAATGTATAATTTGATAAAATAGAATTGCATGCACTCAAATTTTGAGTTGGACATTCAAGTTTTGGTTTTAACTAGTTTCTAATATTAGAAATCCTCTAACATGTATCATAAAGAGACACACTAAGAACTCGTTCCGCAAAAGCTACTACAAATTAAAAAAAAAAATTTTTTTTTAATACTATCAATAGCTAGATATTTTATCTTTCAAAAAAAAAAAAAAAAAAAAAAAGAGCTAACTATTTTGAAGGGACTTTCTTCTAATACTATCAATAGCTAAACAGTAGTGGAACTAAATAGTGATTAGCCTAACAAGAGTTCAAAATGGAGGCAATGTCGATACTCTGAAAGCATGGAAATACATAATCTAAATTTTAGGTGGATAGTTGTCTGTTAGGTTTAAACATCTAATTTTGGATAGATTTGTTTAATCTACAAAAATCAATATCTAAATAGTTGTCGAACTAAACAGTGATGGAACTAAAGAGAGATTAGCCTAACAAGAGCTCAAAATGGAAGTAATGTAGATACTCTGAAAGCATGGAAATATATAATCTAAATTTCGGTTGTGTAGTGGTATGTTCGGTTTAAACATCCAAATATGAATAGATTTGTTCAATTTATAAAGATCAATAGTTAAACGGTGATGGAACTAAACAGTGATGGAACTAAAGAGAGATTAGCCCAAAAGGAGTTCAAAATAGAGGCAATGTAGGTACTTTGAAAGCATGGAAATACATAATCTAAATTTTAGTTAGGTAGTGGTATGTTAGGTTTAAACATCCAAATTTGGATAGATTTGTTTAATCTACAAAAATCAATACTTAAACGGTGGTGAAACTATACAACGGTGAAACTAATACCATCAATTGCTAAACAGTGGTGAAACTAAAACGGTCGGTAAAACTAATGCCATCTATAGCTAAACAGTAATTGAACTAAAGAGAGATTAGCCTAACATGAGTTCAAAATGGAGGTAATGTAGGTACTCTAAAAGCAGGAAACACATAATCTAAATTTTAGTTGGGTGGTGGTATGCTAGATTTAAATATCCAAATTTGGATAGATTTGTTCAATCTACAAAAATCAATTGCTGACAACTTGACAATAAATTGTAGTTTTAGTATGGATCTAGTGGTATATACTTACCATTTCACATCTATGGTTGAGGTTTAAATCTTATCGAGTGTACTTAACGAGTAAATTTCTCTCGATTGTGGAATTAGATACTCGAATCACGAATATATAACTTGATTTGGAAACTTCATATAGAAACGTTAATCTGGACAAATCTGAACAAACACTTATCTGTGTCAAATTTTAAAATAAAATCAAATTAAAAATAAGTCATCTAAATATTCCCAAATTCATAAAATTATTAGCATAACACATCTAAATGTTTAAAAATTTAGCAATAAGTTGAAGTTCTTACTTAACAATACAATTAATTTTGTCCTTGCTTTAAAATTTTACACAATACAATTGTTATATAAATTTAACGATGGTAAAAAACAACTCATTTCACTTAATAATGTCCTAAGTTTAAATCACTATACTCTAAATAATATTTAAAAATGTAAATTATAATTTAGTCATCCAATTTAAACTATATTCGGATAGAGCAAACTTTCAAGTTTTATTATAATTAATCCTCTCATCGTTAACCTATCTCTGTTAAATCTAATGGTCAACGGCATGCATCCGAACAAAAGATAAAAATACCGTCACCTTTCTATTTTTCAAAAATAAAACTAAAAAATTAAAAATGACTAAATAAAATACATTTTCAAAAATAAAATAAAATGTGAAAAAAAAAAAAAAAATATTTATTAAAAATAAGAATTTAAAAATAATAATTTTTTTTTAAAAAAGAAGGAAAATCAACAACTGAAATTGAAAATAAAATCAACAATAAAAATTTTTTAAAAAAATTGAAAAATCAACGACACCCAGGATCATCAACGACCAGCCATCTTCATGGAGAACCAGAAAATGGCAGATAAAAAAATCGAACTTTTTCGTGAAGGACCAGCTGCAAACACAATATACTCAAGAAAATTCAAATAAAAATCCCGCCATTTTAGTCAAAAGCTTCTTCTTCTCCATCAAACACCAAATCTCTACACACCCATAAAAACTCAAAGTGTCTCTACACACCCATAAAAACCAACACGCTTCCTTCAACATAGAGCTTCAAATTTAAACCAGTCATGGCCCAAAAGAAGTCAAATGGCTGAAGGACGAACGGCGGCAGTAGCGATGGATGACAGTAAGACGAACAGCGATGAGGCTTGGTCGGCGACAGTTCTGTTTTACAAACCACCTACGGCAACAGCAAGAAGTTTTGTTCTGCAAATGACAAATGGAGATTTATGAGAGCTACTCTCTCTTCGGAAACCCACCACATGTTCGACAAAAGTCCCCAGAGAAATCCACCACCTTCACTCTCTGTTTCTCCTTCATTTCCTTGTTTTGGGCTTTTGGGTCTTTGTTATTTGGTGTGTTGGAGTCAAAGAAGGGAGTTTTGTGATCTAAGTTTCTTGATTTTTTTTGGAGATTTGGTTCTGTGTTTTGATGACAATTCTATCCTTTCGACAGTTAACTCTAACGAAAGCGTACTAACAGCAGAAGGGTTAACTGTAATAAAATCTAAAAATTTGCTCCATGTGATAATAGCTAAATTGTAATTTATTCATTTAAAAAACGTGGAATACGTGGAATACCTGGCTTATTATGATCATAATAGGGGAATGTGTAAAAAGTGATGGGGTAATTTTATCAGTATCTCACCTACAAACTTAAATGGTAATGTGTTAAAAAGCGATGGGGTAATTTTATTCGGAATCTCAACAACCAACTTAAATGGTTTACTATAGCCATAAGACCTAACACGCCATCGTTCAAAGGTGAAATCAACCCTAATACTAATTAGACTATAATATAACATATCTTAAAAAAATAACATAAAAAACCAAATAAAGATTTGAGTAATTGACAAAAAAATAAAAAAGAATAAACAATTACATACATAACATCACCTACCACCACCCAAAATGAAAATCCAAAAAAACCAATAATCGTCGTTTGTCTCCTTGTGCCTTGCTTCAAGGCTTCAAGCATACAACATTACAGAGATTGGGTATTAAACGGTATACACATTCTTACAGGCAAGAAGCACCAGTATCACCACTTCATCATCAACTACACATAAAATATTTACCCACAAACAATATTTTTTTCCTTCTTCTAACTAAAACCTCGAAAGCATTGTCAAATTAAAAATTCCCCAAAATAATTAAAAAAAGGAAAAATTAAAATTAATTTTCCTCTTCTTTGTGCAAATAATAACAAGTATTTTTTTTTTTTAATAAATGAACAATTTGATTGGATAAAGATCAATCTCCCCTAGAGGGACACCATGGAGTCATGTCCATAGGATAACTACCTAAGACCCTCAAGAAAGATGTGAACTCCTGAACCTCGGCCAAGGCGTTCTGTGCCCTAACCTCGGCCATGGAGGCTTCGAAATCCACATAAAACATGTACTCAAAATGCTTTGCTGTGCCTACGTTGGCGTCATCGACAAGCCTGATCGGACGGTTCCTGTGCGGCCTCGACTCGATCTTGGTCAGGCTTATGTTCCTGAAAGCGAAAGCCGAGAGGACCTTGAAGAGGACGCTGGTCCCCTTGTCGTGCGCGAACACGATGCTTGTCTTGAATGGCCTGTCGGTCCGGGGTATTATCGGCTCCCGAGCCAGCATTACGAATCGAGTCACGTTGCTCGAGTCATCCTGGATCCCGTCTGCCAGGACCTGAAGCCCGTACAGCTCCGCCGCGCGTGCCGACGCTATCGCCGCCGTGTCCCTCAGGTTGTTCGCGGCTATGTACTCCGCCGCCCCCGCCGTGTCGTCCACGGCTTCACGTGCCACATTGAGTCCCAGCTTCGTCAGCGTCAGCTCGCACTGAGCCAGCGCCTGTGGATGAGAGATGACTCGCGAGAGGTACTCCTTCCTCACGCCTGGTAGAGCCAGCAGACAGTGATGCACAGGCAGCTGCACCTCGCCGACAATGTGCAACCGGTGCCGGAGGAGCAGGTCGTAGTTCCGGTGGATCGATCCGCCCAGCGAGTTCTCCACCGGCAACACGGCGCGGTCGGCTATCCAGAGCTCCACAGCTTGGAAAGCCACCTCGAACTGGTCGCAAGGAATGGCTTCGCAGTTCGGATAAGCTTTACCGGCAGCGGCTTCCGAGTAGGCACCAGGAACGCCTTGGTAGGCGACTCTAAGCTGCGAGCCGTGCATAGGAGCAGGAGACAGGTCGGTGATGGTGAGCGGCTTCTGCGGCGGCGTCTGAGCCGGCTTGTCGTTGGCGTGGTCAATAGGAACGAGATTGAGGTCAATCGAAGTCTTGTGACCGTTCACCGCCGTCACGTGATCAGCCGATTTGTCAGAAGGCTGCTCCTGAGAAACAACTTTACTAGACAAAATAGCGCAGGAGCTTTGCCAGTCGGCGCGGCTCAAGCCGACGCCGTTTGGGAAGTGAACGGAGTCGGATCTGTAAACGGAACAGATCCGTTGAGGCCGGGCCCGGCTAAGTGGCTTGCTGAGGTTATAGGAAGGAGGAGGCGTGAGAGTCTGCATTATTACCTTCGATCGAAAAAAAGAAATGAAAAATTAAAAAAATAAAAGGAGAGAGAAAGAGAGGGTGTAGGTGAAGAGAAGGGGGTTGGTGAAGTGAAAGGGGATAGGTAGCTTGGTGTTCTCTCTTGGGAAGGGAACGTCAAGCTGAGAGACAATTGAGGGGCGAGAGGGTTTTATATAGATAGACAGTTTAAGAGGAGTAGACAAGTCTTTGGAGGAGGATGGTGTGCGTGTGCGTGTGCGCGCTAGGAGGTGGTTTGGTCAATCTCACACCTAACCCCTCACTCTTTTTTACATTTTTAATCTGTGTTAATTCTAAATATGACGTCTTTATTGGCTTCTTAGATTCTACCTTTTTATTTCCTTTTTTTTTTTTTTAATATTGTTTATATTTTCTATGGTTTGGTTTTTTTGAGTAAATGATGATAATGGAATCTCGAACAATTAAACCGTATACAGTTGTTCAAGTTAGTCACAAAGTAACAAATTGGTTTCGCTGGATGACTCGTGTGTTCTAGTTTGTTTTTATTTTATTTTTTAAAAATTTATGATTAGGTAAGTTAATATTAAGAACGAATTGTACAATATCTCTTAGGATTAAAATTGAATGAATTTTATTGGATTGAAATGAAATGAATTGGATTGGATTGGAATTGAAATTGATTAAAAAAAATATTTTCCATGTTTGGTCAATTTGAGATTTGATTAAAATTATTTCATGTTGTGTTTTATGTAAGTTAGGATTAAATTGGAATAAAATTAATTAAAATTTGTATTGTATAAAATTAATTTTTTTAATTAAAGGTGGTGTATTCAATCAAACTTTTAATAACTTTTATAAAATTTAAAAGTTTAAATGCATTTAATGTTGACTTTTAAAAACTATAAAAGTTATGTGATATATATTATAGACTTTTAATAACTTTTAAAAAATCTATAAAAGTTATAAGATATTCAATTAAGAATTTTTAAAAGTTTATAAAAAATATGAGGTATCCAAAATGTTAATAACTTTTATGGATTTTAATGACTTTGGTATATTTTTATAGACTTTTACGTTAAATTTATAATAATCAAACTTCACATATCCTCTTTCACTCTTCTCAAAAACTTTTATAGGCTTTTATTAATGATTATAAAAAGCAAACATCACAATCTCTTTTACATTTGAATCTCCCTAAACTCAATAGATCATAAATAAAAATATTTCACTTATAACAGGTAATCGAAAAATACGCACGCACAATATATATATATATATATATATACATATCTCTTTACTCCTATTTATTGTGAATTATAATAATCGATTTTTTTTTTTTTTTTTTGCCTATGTTCGAATTGTTAGTTTTTTAGTTTTTGAATCTTATTAGGCCATTTTCTTTCCAAGGGACATAATTTATTATTTGATAGAAGATTTCAAGTTTGAATCATAATTAAGAAGTTAGATCTCGGAAAAATAAATTTAAGGAAGGAAAACATCTTATAATTTATATTTATATATGTGCAATACCTATATATATATATATATATAAACGGTTGTTGATTCAAAGTACTTCATTATTCTTATGACAAATAGTACAATTATTATTTCCGATTGTATTGTTAGTTATTGTGTACAAATAATAAAATAGAACTTACAAATTACAGATGAAAAATCTCATTGCTTTAAAATTAATGAAATTAATCAATTGAATCTTTGTTTTTATACCAAAAATAAGAAGAAAAAACCTCTATCTCAAATAAAAAATAATAATAATATTTGGAAATTTTTTTAGCTAGTGGTTTATTAGAAAAACAATTAAAATTTAAAATTTGATTGTTTAATTATATCTATACATGTGATTTTTTTTTTCAACTTTTTTTCCTATTACATACTTGTTGGAATTTTTTTAAACTTTTACTTTTGATTAGTTAATTTGATTAGTATAGTAATCAATTTTGATATTTGTAAAATATCATAAAATTATCTAGTTTGAATTTTGTAAAACATTAATTTTAATAGTTATTTTTCACCAATTTATTTACACTATGTAAAAAGATAATATTTTCATTGAAATACAAAATATAACTTACAAAGTATATAATTTGTACGAGCTTGTCAAAAGAATATATTTTTGATTTAGAAGTAAATAAAACATCTATAAAAGTCTATTAATATCTATGAATTTTTATCATCGTTATCATTACTAGTTAATGAATGAACAATTTTAACTCATTTCTTGAGACTCAAAAATAACAAAGAGAGCATGTCAATGAATGGAGGGTTACTATAACTGCTAATATGTGGAGCGGTGTTGAGATTATTGATAAGATATTAGAGATTTTATTTTTCATAAAAGACATAAAATGAATAATAAAATGTTTAAAATACTTGGTATTTTGGTTACCGATTTATGTAATTAAGGTGACATTATTTTTACTTTATATGCCATGCTTTTTTTATCACTATTGACATGATAAATATAGTTTTATTAACTTATAAAGTATATATTATATTATAAGTTAGTAAAAGTTTAATATATAAAAATATATGAAAGTTTATAAAAGTCTATGAAAATTTATGAAAGTCATTCATAGTTTCTTTAAAAAGTCTATCAAAATTAATGAAAGTCTTTTGAAAAAGAGTTTATTATAATAGTTTATAAAAGTCATTCATGAATTTGTAAAGTTATTAGAAGTATGAAATTCTACAAAAGTTATTATTAGAAAAAGTTTATGAAAGTATTTTAATGTTATAATTGAATACACTTATATTAATATTAAAATCAAAATAAATTAATATATATCTATCTCCTCATCAAAGTAAATCACACACTCTCTCTTAAATCACACACTCTCTCTCATCTTTAGTCTCTTTTCCTCTTCTGTAACTGACCATCTATCGCCACCATTTTCAACGCCAACCATCTCCGTCTTCATCGCTAACATCACCATTTTCTTATTTGTTTATATCACTGTGTCACTCTTTCTCCATCGCCACCGTGTCAACCCTCTCCATCATTGCTATGTCAACTCTGATCTACTTGACTGCGACTCTCTTACTTTGGTTTGCTTGACTATGTCAACTCTCTACATGTGAATCTTTGCTCCGTGGTCGACACCGAGACTGTCGAGGTCCGCCTCCAGAGTTGCAGCGTCGCCGCCACTCTTGTGCCTCACAGGTTTTCTATTTTTATTTATTTATTTATTACTTATTTAATTAATTTTTTTGGATGCTTGAAATATGTAGAAATTAAATTTAAAAATTTAAAAATTGTTCCCAAGAAAAATATGGATGTTCGATGATATTAAAGATAATTCAATAATTCAAAATAAGATAGGATCGAATCTTACTAGATATGTGATATGAATTGATCCCTTTTGTGTTTATCACTTGATTTTCCTCGCTATAACTCTTCACCAAGAAACTAAATGTGGGCATGATCTTGAAGAATCTGCTCATTATTCTTTTCTCAAAAGAATACCTACAGTAAAAGAAAATGGTGAGAGGCAACACACAAGAGATGATTTGACCAACCCTTATTTTCTCTTGATAGTGTGCGGTCAACCCTAAGCTTTTTAGGGTTCTCTTATTTTCTTTGTGATGTGCGGCTAGGGTGAAGGAAAATATTGATCAATTGATTTTGAATATTAAACATTCTTTTACATTAATCAATTTAGCGTTTTCTAATTTGACACGGAAACATGTTTCCTCATTAATTAGAATATTTAATTTTCAATTTAGAAAATTTAATTTATAATTAGATGGTCCTATTTCCAAAATGGAAAATCTAATTCATAATTAAATGATTTTTTTTTTTCAAATTGAAATATCTAATTCATAATTAGATAATCCAATTTCCAAATCAATGAAGATTCAATCTTCCGTTAATTGATTTTGACATTTTCAAATCTAATGACTATTGAATTAAATGATTCAAAATAATTCATTCAATAAAGAGTTGAATCCATAATCTCTGCAAATAAATAATTAAATAATTCGTAATTATTAATCAAATAATCAATAGTATTTAAATGTTATGTGAATGTAATAGTGTTACACGTGTAACACATATATTTGGACAATCCAATTATATTCTTTTTTTCTTGTTTCTTGCAATGAGAACAAGCTAGCAAAATGACCAAATGAACCTATAATTTTAAGTTCCAATAATATTGGAATTATTAATTAATCACTATTATTAACCTTAGAGTTATTCCACTAAAAACTTAAGGTTGCACTATCAAAATTACAGATGTTTTATACAATCTAAATTCTTCAATATCCATTGATCTAATCATTGCATATGGTTTGATTCTCCATGTAGAGCTAGATCATTAAAGTTAATTATATCTCTCTAATTATATCTTGTTTATTTAAGTACCATTAATTCTCTAATGGATAATATATTCATTAACAACCTATGAATTTTTATTTTTTCATTTACTCATAAAAAGAAAGTTGATATCTCTTATTATTAAAGACCCAAATTAACACTTAAGACAACTATTCATCTACTTCTTATAAGAAGGAGAGGATTCTACTATTGTATAGGATGTTCTTGGCCACTTATTTAATCATATCTCTAAAGTACGAATCTTATTGACCGTAAATCTATAACAACCCCATTCATGTAAATTAAAATATATGACTCAACAAATAAAAGTTCATATTACACTTAGGATTAAGATCAATTCATATATAATCATTTAATCAATAATTACGAATTTCTTTGTTTAACAGATATTAAGGAGAAATTCATTTTCATCGTGATTCAATCTTATCTAATCTTTACTATATAAGATTTCTTCATTTTTATGTTGCCACATCAATGATCCCGGATAATATCATCATAACAAATACGAAATGGATTGTATCTGTAAATTTATCACAAACAAAATACTCGGTTTTGTTTACTTTCTACGGACTATTTAGATTACTGATATCAAATTAAATTTCTTATATATAACACTTATATATTTAGTTTGAGACTACATAAGTAATCATGGATGTTATGATATTTGTATAAAACAAACATTATATAAATGCACATAGATTGAATAAAACAATACATATTTTATTTATTATTTATTTAAACGTTCATAAATTACAAGCTCTTAGAGCACAAACTTAACATGAAATTGGGTTTGTGGATGTGGATGTTGTTGGTGGTTGTGGCTTGGGTCTCCATCGCCAGAGACCTAAACTGATGGTTGTGGTAAGGGTTGGGGTTAGGCTTATGGCTAGGGCTGGAGGTTATGGTTGGGTTTGTTGTTGCTACTGATTTGATGTTTGTTAATGAAGAATGGAGAAGAAGAACACTGATTGTTCTTCTATCCGATTTTGATGTCAACCTAACCGATTTGGTCTTTGAAAACCATTGTTGACTCCATTCTGGGTTAAAAAACATCTTGATATAGTGAGTGGTCTCTTGATGAAGTTGAACGAACCATCAGATCTGGTTTTTGAAACCATATTCATTTTGGATTCAACAACTACATTCTCAGTCTTTGAGACCATCTTCGTTTTTTGTTTTTGTTTTTGTATCTTTCCTTTTTTTCTTTTTTCTTTTTTTTTTTTTTTTCATTTTTTTTGAAGATTTGGGTTCGAAACCTAGTGGTTCTAGATGTTCAATCTATTTTCTTCTTTTTCTTCTTCTTTTTTTTTTTCTAAGATTTGAGTTTCAAATTTATTTCTTTCTCAGATCTTCAACTTGAAGATTTGAGTTTTGATTGAAGATCTGAAATCCAAATCTTTAATCTCATTTTTTTTTTAATTTTTTAACTTATTTTATTTTATTTTCAAATTAATGCCCATTGTCCATTGCATATTGTCGACGTTGATTTTCAGTCGACGAGCATTCAATGCCCAATACCTGCAATCAATGTGAGAAAGCATAGAAATCTAGAAGAAAGAAATAAAGAATCAAGAACCAAACAAAGAGACAAAGGATTTTTAATGTGGTTCAGCAATAAAGAGCCTACGTCCACGACTGTCTTTCTCTCAAATTCTGCAGAGTAACAGTATGTTATTTAAGCGTCCCTATTACAATGATTTTAAAACATATTTATAGGGGATGATACGTTACAATTTTGGTTGCAACAAAATAAGAAAAGAATCCCGAATTAATTACACTTTCCAAACAATCAGGAAAAATAAGGAAGAGAATTGTAAATTAATTACACTTCCTAATTTGTTTGAATGAAATAAAAAAACTGCTCCTTAAAATCCGGGATATTGTTGACTGAGTTTGAATTTGAATTAACTTCCATATCTGGAGAGAGAATCATTATTTGATTAGGTAACTGTCTTTTCTGGAAGATATTGTATTAATTACGCTTTGAGCGACCTCGAGCTGGATGCTGAGGAGCTGAGAGCTGAGAGCTGAAAGCTCCATCCTGCTAGTTGTGAGCTGGAGGTAGCTAGCTGTGAGCTGGTTCAGCTAGCTATGAGCTGGAGGCAGCTAGCTGAGAGCTGGATCATGCTAACTGATAGCTGAGAGCTAAGAGCTGGATTCTGCTAGTTGAATGCTGAGCTAGCTGAGAGCTGCGAGCTGGGACCTGCGACCTGCGAACTGGGACCTACGACCTGCGAGCTGGAGCTAGCTGAGAGCTGAATGCTGAGCTAGCTGAGAGCTGCGAGCTGGGACCTGTGACCTGCGAGCTGGAGCTAGCTGAGAGCTGCGAGCTGGGACCTGCGACCTGCGACCTGCGACCTGGACCTAGCTGAGAGCTGAATGCTGAGCTAGCTGAGAGCTGAGAGCTGCGAGCTGGGACCTAGGTTAGTTTATTGGATTAGTTCTATGGGATTTTACCAGCCCATTTTTGCAGTCCCAAAAAATAGGCATAACATAAGCCCTCCAGCTCTTGGTGCGATCTTCGGACTGAGAGCTAAAGTCTGTTGGTAAAAGCCAATGTGTTACTATCTACTGTGCTGCCTTTTCAGGTTCTTTCTCATTACTTGACTCATGGCGACTATTCTTGGTTAAGTGTTTATTTGGTGCATTTCAGACCACTATGAGAGCAATGAAGCGATTGAGGCTTCAAGTTTTCGAAGAGAAGAAAGAGCTGAACAAGTTGTCTGACAAGCTCTCGTTCACGATAGTGGAGTTTGAGAGATCATAAAGAATAGAGCAAGCCCTTCGAGTAAAGTTGATGAATGTTGAGTAGCGAGTTGAAGCTACTGAATAGCTAGCTGAAGCTGTTGAGTAGCTAACTGAAGCTGTTGAGCAGCGAGCTGAAGCTGCTGAATAGCTAGCTGAAATTGCCTAGTAGCTAGCTGAAGTTATTGAGCAACGAGCTGAAGCTGCTGTCCAGAGGTTTGAGACCTCAGCTAACAACTAAATTTATGGAGTTGTCCAGAGGGTTGAGACCTCAGCTAACAACATGTTTATGGAGCTGTCCAGAGGTTTGAGACCTCAGCTAACAACTAAATTTATGGAGCTGTCCAGAGGTTTGAGACCTCAGCTAACAACATGTTTATGGAGCTGTCCAGAGGGTTGAGACCTCAGCTAACAACATGTTTATGGAGCTGTCCAGAGGTTTGAGATATCAGCTAACAGCTAAATTTATGGAGAGGTCGCTGGCCATAACAAGGGAAATTCATAATTTTTATTAATTTTAGATATTGAATTACAAGTTAGAGACATCACCTATTGGTTGCAACTGCGATGTGAATGTACTGTGAGTTTTATGTCTCTTTTAGGACCTTATTGGGGCTGCAATTATACTAGCTATAAAGGCTGTTAAGGTGGCGAACTTGCTGGTTGAATCACATAATTTCTCAAGCGGCCTTTTTTGACTAAGTCCTCAATGACGTCCTTTAATTCCCAGCATTGTGAAGTATTGTGCCCGAATTCATCATGATAGTCACAAAACCTGCTCTTGTTTCTAAACCTGGCAGGAGTCTTCATGGGATTGGGTTTCCCAAAGTCCTCCCTTTCTCTCTCCATTACAAATATCTTATCTTGTGTATCTGATAGGGTGTTATAGGTATCATAACGACCCTGACGCTGAGGTCGCTCATTTTTGGGTTCATTCTTAGTCTTCTTAGCGACCTGACTGTTTGCATCATTATTCTGACCTCCATTCTCCCCATTGCTTCTTTTCTTCAGCTGGTTGGAACTGCCCGGTTCATCCGTTTGGTTAGACTTCTTGGGGCTGAAGGTTTCCTCCCATCTAATTTCCTTGGAGGCTCGCTCGTAGAACTCGCCCAGGTCTCTTACTGGAGACTTGTAGATGCTTTCATAGAGTTTTCCATCCTTGCGAAGCCCAGCTGAGATTGCAGTTAGGATGCTTTAATCTGAGGGATTCTCCACATTAGTGACCTCACGTCTAAACCTGGTAATGTAGTTCTTCAAGGACTCGTTCTGTTGTTGCAAGATTGTAGCGAGGTGATAGGGTGGTGCAAGCTGCCTCTTCAGAGCTCGATACTGGCTAATGAATTTTTGTTGACATTCCTCCCAACTACCTATACTACGAGCTGGAAGACTCTTGAACCAAGTCCGTGGAACGTCGCCCAAGGTGGTCGGGAAAACACGACATTTCACTAAGGGATTGGACGTCTGTAAATCCATCTGGACATTAAAGGCATCAAGGTGATCATAAGGGTCAGTATCACCCTTGTACTGCTGAATGCTTGGTACCTTGAATCTGTGAGGGAGAGGCTGCGTCTCAATCTCTCTTGTAAACGGAGTCCTCTCTCCGTAGTGCTCACGCTGGCCTTGAGCATCAGGTCGCGCCTCAAGCTGTTGGACCCTTTGAAGAAGCTCATCCACCTCGTCTGCGTACTGAGCTTCAGCTCGGGCTCTATCATAACCAGCTTCTACTCGCCTGCTTCCATCCTGGCTTACCCTTATCATCAGGCTTGCAGGGCGTGCAACTTCTTTTTCTTCGCAAATAGGGCGACCTCCGGCTCTAGAACGCGCATTAGAGGAACGAGCTGAGCCAACAGGTAGCTGCACCTCTCTAACTAGCCTTTCTGGCCCTTGCATTCCATGTTGCGAAAATTCCTGCCTTTGAGCCTCAACCTCATCTCTGGGCGAGTTCTGCGCCTGAGCCCTCACTAACGAATTGACAGCATCTGCGAGCTGTCGAACTGTGAGCTCCAACACTTCCTGCCTTTGGTACCACGTTTGTTGCACCTCAACTGGAGCGCTTGGAACAGATTGGCGAGGGGCAAGGGTGGCATGCCTGTTGCAGCACCTACTGCCTGACCATACGATGGGCCTGCTGCATGTATGGGTGCATCCTCCATCTGCTGCATGTCGCGCTGATGTTGACTGGTCTGGCTCTCTGCTTGATCAGCCTGTGAGCCTACGTATTTAGTTTGTTTGGTTCTTACCATGTCTGAAAGTTGAAAACTTGAAATAGAACAGATTGCAGTCTGGGCCCTCCTTCTAACGACAAAATGTCGACGTTGGTTTTCAATTGACGAGTAATCAATGTCCAATACCTGCAATCAATGTGAGAAAACACAGAAATCTAGAAGAAAGAAATAAAGAATCAAGAACCAAACAAAGAGACAAAGGATTTTTAACGTGGTTCAGCAATAAAGAGCCTACGTCCACGACTGTCTTTCTCTCAAATTCTGCAGAGTGACAGTATGTTATTTAAGCGTCCCTGTTACAATGATTTTAACCCCTATTTATAGGGGAAGAAACGTTACAATTCTGGTTGCAACAAAATAGGAAAAGAATCCCGAATTAATTACACTTCCCAAACAATCAGAAAAAATAAGGAAGAGAATTGTAAATTAATTACACTTCCTAATTTGTTTGAATGAAATCAGAAAACTGCTCTTAAAATCCGGGATATTGTTGACTGAGTTTGAATTTGAATTAACTTCCATATCTGGAGAGAGAATCATTATTTGATTAGGTAACTGTCTTTTCTGGAAGATATTGTATTAATTACGCTTTGAGCGACCTCGAGCTGGATGCTGAGGAGCTGAGAGTTGAGAGCTCTATCCTGCTAGCTGTGAGCTGGAGGTAGCTAGCTGCGAGCTGGTTTAGCTAGCTGTGAGCTGGAGGCAGCTAGCTGAGAGCTGGATCCTGCTAGCTGAATACTTAGCTAGCTGAGAGCTGGGAGCTAGCTGAGAGCTGGATCCTGCTAGCTGAATGCTGAGCTAGCTGAGAGCTGCGAGCTGGATGCTGAGAGCTGAGCTGCGAGCTGCGACCTGGAGCTAGCTGAGAGCTGAATGTTGAGCCAGCTGAGAGCTGCGAGCTGGGACTTGTGACCTGTGACCTGCGAGCTGGAGCTAGCTGAGAGCTGAATGCTAAGCTAGCTGAGAGCTGCGAGCTGAAAGCTGAATGCTGAGCTAGCTGAGAGCTGCGAGCTGGGACCTGTGACCTGTGACCTACGACCTGCGACCTGCGAGTTGGAGCTAGCTGAGAGCTGCGAGCTGGGACATGCGACCTGCGACCTGGAGCTAGCTGAGAGCTGAATGTTGAGCCAGCTGAGAGCTGCGAGCTGGGACTTGTGACCTGTGACCTGCGAGCTGAGCTAGCTAGCTGAGAGCTGAATGCTAAGCTAGCTGAGAGCTGCGAGCTGAAAGCTGAATGCTGAGCTAGCTGAGAGCTGCGAGCTGGGAGCTGAGCTGACCTGTGACCTGTGAGCTGACTGCGAGCTGCGACCTGCGAGTTGGAGCTAGCTGAGAGCTGAATGCTGAGCTAGCTGAGAGCTACGAGCTGGGACCTAGGTCAGTTTATTGGATTGGTTCTATGGGCTTTTACCAACCCATTTTTGTAGTCCCAAAAAATAGGCATAACACATATGTATAGTGGCATTTTATTTTATTTTTTATTTTATTTTATTTTTTATTATTTTAAATTTTGAAAGAAAATTTAACTAACTTTAATAGAGTTTGACTAAAGGATTGAGAGTTTAGTGTAATAGAAATATAAATATGTTTTCGTTTGATTTTAGACAACTTCGGGAGAAAGGGGGGCTGTGCAGTTTGTTCTGAATGATTTTGGGGTTGCTTACCAATCGAGAGTTTATAGACTCGACTTTGTTGAAATTTAAAAAATTTTAAAATTTTGAATATATCCAATTAAGAGTTTGAGAAAGTTCATTAAAAATGGATTATATTTAATCATGGCTTTTAAATAATATACACAAGTTTTGACATATTTAATCGAGATTGTCTATCCAAGTTTAGGCACATTCAATCCAAATGGTCTATCCAAGTTTTGTCATATTTGATCTAGGAGAACACTCTCAATACACTCTCCTAGTCCACTCTCCATTCATTGTATAACATGTGTATAAATTTGTACTTTCATTATAGTTTTAAACATAAAACTTGTCATAACTTTTACATTTTAGAGTATATTAAGTACAGTGAAAGTATACATTTGTACATGTGTTTTGTACTCAATGGAGAGTGGCTTTAGCATTCTTATTCTTCTTGCATCTAAACTTTTAAAGATTCACTTAGAATCTAGATTTTTTTATTTTTGAAAATACTTGGAATTCAGATTTATGGTCGATACTCTATTCAAGCTTTGGCATACGCAATCCATACCGTTTATCTAAGTTTTGGTATATTAAATTAAGACCTTTAAAGATTGAAAAAAAAAAAAAGGTGTATTTAATTTAGATTTTGAAATATTTTATCATAATTTAAGTGTATTTAATTTAAATTTTTAAAAAATTCAAATAAAATTAGGTGTAATAAAAAGTCTTTGATTTGTTAAGTAATGAAATTTGATAGATTTTTAAATGAGATTTATGAATGAAAAGACACATAAAAAATATTACCATATTCATAAATTTAATACAAAATTTCTATTAAAAAAATCCAAATAAAATTACGTA
Organism: Litchi chinensis; assembly: GCA_019925255.1. Lineage (NCBI taxonomy): Eukaryota > Viridiplantae > Streptophyta > Magnoliopsida > Sapindales > Sapindaceae > Litchi > Litchi chinensis. The sequence continues at coordinate 16,829,963 of CM034473.1, read as the reverse complement.
TAATAAAAGGTCTTTAATTTGTTAAGTAATGAAATTTCACTGATTTTAAAATAAAATTTATGAATGGAAAGACACATAACAAATATTTCCATATTCTCATCACACAAAATTATACAAAACCTATATGAATTTTATGAAATTAATGGACTTTACTAAAATTATCAAAAATTAAAAGTGAACAAAATATTTAAACGATTTCCAGATTATTACGCCTTGTACATATGCTTTTCAAAAATTGCCAACGCTAATCAATTTTTTTTTAGTATAGCTTACCACGAGTGCAACTCAAACTTAAAATATTATAATAATAAATAAGTGTTATTTATCACTAAATTATTGTCCGAACGAAAAATTAAGGTTTGGGTCAGCTTGTTGTACAATATTAATTTCTTATCCATTTTATGACTTCACAATGGAACTGAAAGAAGTGAACTCGACGTTAACTCTTCAAGATTTGTCAGATATTTAGTTGAAAAATAATAGAAAAAGACTTGTGGAATTTTAATTTGGATACGAAATTAAAATCTCTAATAAATTATGAGGAAATCTCTCATTAATGATGTGTATTACGTTAGATGTATTAGTTTGAAAACATGTGTCTACCTACTACCAAGTTGTGAATATAGAATTTGTTTTATTTATTTATTTATTTTTAACTGGTAACACACTAAAGCACATAACATTATACAGTTGAAACGGCCCCTTTTACTATTTTCATCTTTACTATTTTCATCGTTACGATTGCATCGAACATTTTCTCTTGCAAGTTTGGGACATCTATAAATAGATGCATGTGATGATTTTGAGGTGCCTGTCCTAGATGTTCCACATACATTGAAACCACATTATTACTAGTCACCAAATGCCTCAATTATTGGATAGCCTGACTATACTTATCGGATAGATCGAATTATTGGAAATAAGGAAAAAAATAAAATATATGGCTTCGATTCATATGCTTAGATTCCATTCAATTATATATCAAATTCCTATTTATTAAAAAAAAAAAAAAAAAAAAAACCCACCTCGGTGATTGTCATTGTCAATTAATATATGTGTATATTTTTTACTGTTTTATTTGAGTTATTCTTTTTATTTTCAACATATATCGATCTAGGTCATTACAACATCTGTCAAAGGCTCATTTTCCGGTTTTCTTTTCTTTTAATTTGAGTTGCTTTTTTTTTTTTTCTGTGTTGACTTTAAGCTTTTACCTTTTTTATCCTTCCACAACGGTTCATTACTTTGATACCATGTTAAACTTTTACATTTATTATTTTTTATGTATTTTTTAGAAGAAATATATTTATTGACGGATAACTTTTCAGCCAAATATAACTTTTTAACCCAAAGACTAGTCTATTGGATAGTGGCGTCCACACACTCTCACACACACACACTTCTAGTTGTTTTTATGTTTTCAATGTAGTATTTATCTCATCTTCTTTTCTTCACATGTGATACTTTCTAACAAGTCATAGTTTACAGAATGTAAGTGTGAAAGGTATATCATTAGACTAATCTCATGAAAATGATAGTATTGGATAACTCAATTTAATCTCACAATGTTATGTAAAAATTAGATATACATAGACATGTAGTATACAGTAGGATAGGAAAAAATTTCAACTAGGACCTTAATGCTTGAGGAATATATATATATATATATATTTAATCAACTATTAGCAAAATAAGGTTTGTGGTCTCTTAAGTTTTAGAAAATACATCACTTTGGTCCATTTGACCTAACTGCTAATGGTCAAAAGTAATTGACAAACAAAATACCAATTTTATCCTTAGTCAACTAAGTCAAATTTACATTTACTAGTTAATTATCATTATTATTAATTTAAAAAATTAACTCCACAAACAAGCAAACAAGCATCATTAATTCAAAAACAAACCAAATTATCTCAGTTTGATGTTGAACCCAGGTCTTACCCAAATTTTTTCAAAACAAGCTAAAAACTAAAAACAAAAAGAAAAAAAAAAAAAAACATCAACAAAGAAGATGAATTGGTTTGACAACAATAACAAACAAAACTCAGACGAACCTCTAACTTCACCACTCTTAGACTTCTTGAAACCCTTATCAAACTCCACCACTCTAAGAAATGAACTCGATCAAAGATTATCTAGTTCATTATACCTAGATTTGAATGAACTCAAATTTTCAATATTCGGGTTAGTCAAACCCAGATGTTTATTTCACAAGGGTTCAAATACAAATGCTTGTCGTAAAGGTGTTTAGGTGGGTTGTTCAATTGTGGATTTGACCGCGAAGATCGCCTCTTCTGCTATTGATCACCTTATCCCTTATTCGTTACATTGTCATTATTTTCTTTTCTATTTCCTCCATTTTGAATCCCACTCCTCTCTTATTCCTCATCCTCTAATGGAACTCTAACATCATTGTGGTCAACTCCGACTTCCTATCTACCTGAGTCACCGACACTTTCTTTCCATCTCACGAACCCTAACCATTCATTTTATTTTTCATATTTCGTTTATTATTAGGCTTTAAATATTTTTTTCAGATTTTGTTTAAATATTGTTGAAATATAATAGTTATTTAACAATTATATATTTTAATTTTCTTTTAATTTTTTATTAATTTTTTAATAATTAATCATTAAAGTATATGGATTTATCTAATATTGATACGTGTCCCATTCATGTCTAAAGGCAATATTACCCTTAGAACCATTAATTTTGACTAATTGTTGGACTGAATTGATATATTATCTTATATGTAAGGGACCACACACCTTATTTCATCAATAATTGATTAAAAAAAAAAAAATTGTGAATATCATAGACTAAAATGAAATTCTCCCTTAAGAGTAATACTATAGTGCCTAAAATTTTACTTAAATTTATTGGTCAAATGATGCAGCAAACTTCTGCATAACTACCACATCATCAGCACCCTATAATTAAGGTGGTTGTTTCAAATCATCATGTCATGTCGTTTCAGTAAAAAGTTTGGGAAAAATTTTTAGAAGCGTAGCATTATTTATACGTTAGATATATCATTTTTCAATTGTTAAGTGTAAGCTGAGTAGCCATATTATAATTTCTGAAATCTCTAATATTACTTTTATTATAAGTATATATGCATGAAAGTCTTTATCAAAATCAGAGAAAATAAATAAAGGTGTCCTACATATAAATAAAGTGGTCCCATCATAAAATGTTAAAATGGCAAATATACTTAGAAAATCAATTAGAAAATGACATAAGTACTATACTTACGTAACATGTGAGGTGGATTAAGATTCAAATGGATTTGTTATTAATATTATTGGTTTTTTTTTTTTCCTTGAGTTTTTGAAATTCTTATGGAAGTGTTCAACACCAAAACCGTTAGACCGTTCTAAAGTTTAATTTAATAGGGTGTATTTAATCTAGATTTTATTGGAGTTTGGTATATATATTTTTCACAATAGATTGTGTTAGAATTCATAAATTCTATATACTTTATATTGATTTTATTAAAATTTTTTAAAAACCCAATGAAATCATTAAGCGAAAGGTAAGATTTATTATATTTTTTTTTCTTTATAAAAATCACTTTAAACTCTATCCAAATTCATCATTAGATAAAATATGTGATGTTAATATCTTTTTAAATACATCTAGATTTTGCTGGATTACATATAAATTTGAATTAAATAAACATAAATTTCATTGGATTTCATATAAATTTGAATTGATTGTACCTAAATTTTAATGGATTACATACAAATTTGAATAGAATAAACGTAGATTCAATGAAATGTTTTTAAATATGGATATATTACATCCAAAATTTTAAAATTCTTTAAATTTTAATGAAATTTCAAATTAAATATACCACCTTTGGTGTAAAAAAAAAAAGATTAAATCTCTAATTAGCTGATTTGATTAGTGAACCAGGTCCCTACTCAAAAGGGAAAAAAATGAAGAAGAGATGATAGAGCTATGGAGGAGGAGATGAGAAAGATGAAAAGCGGTGGTGGGTCGGTGTGGTGGAGATGAGGAAGAGAGAAGTTGTGATTTTGTGGTGAGAGAGAGAAAGAGGATGAAAAAAAAAAAAAAAGGGAATCCCATGGAGATGAGATTTTAGAAAGACATGGGTAAGGTTGGAAATAAAATATCTCATGAACATGGGAATAGAGGGGAACTTGAGAATGAAATATTCATTCTCATTAGTGGCACCAAATGTGAGATATGGGAGAATAGAAAAAATGAATCTCAAGCCTATCCTAACTTCCAGGTACCAAACATACCCTTAGAGATTACATGGGGAAAAAATGTAACTTCCTCTTCAAATAAATATGAAGGGTATAGAATTTTTAGACTATTCACCTCCTCATCATATTTTTACATATTGTTAATATATATATAGAATTTCTATAATTAATACCTCATAACTTTAATTTATTAGTATCATCCGTGGTATTATTTCTCCTATAAACATTTCTCTCTTCTATTCAATTCAAATGCGATAAATGAATTTGATTAAGTGATCCTAACAACTTGAAATTATGAGGCACTTACCATAAAAGTTTCATACATATATTATAAATTATAACAGAATTAAATTACTTCTTTATCCCCTCATTTTCATCGATTACTAAGGATGTAAATGTCTATTTCAATTATAATAAAATTGAATAACAATATAGATATTAAATAACATATATACCCTTCAATTGATAAGTTAGACAATTAATTTACAATGCTATATACATAAAAATGTGATTTTCTTTTCAAACAAATAATAAGGAGTCTATAATTTTAGTACTATTCACCATTTTTTCACACTTAGAAGAGAGAGAGAGGGAGAGAGAGATGATGACAAACAGAGAAAGCAACCACATTGGGTTTTGGCACTTATTTGTTGTAAATTACAATTTGATTCTAATTAATTCTTCTTTAATTTAACTGTAGTAAACATGGTACAGTTTGTTTTGAGCTTTGAACTTTTATATTAACTAGAAAATTATTTGACAGTGATATCTTTTAATGACCTTTTTTCTTCTTCTCTCATATCTTTTAATGACCTTTTTTCTTCTTCTTGAGACATCATCTCCCTAGTGTCTTGAAGCAAAAGAGATAGAAATTGAAACAACTTTATGTACATTAGAAGACCCTAGAGTAGTCTGAGCAGGATAATAAGTGATTAACATTGTGAAAAAAAGTTGGAAACTAAATTTTCCATATTAACTCCATAATTTTAATTTCAAATAAAGTGCATACTTGTGAAAGTGACAGTTTTTACTTAAAATTTTTTGTTAATCCTTGGTTGAAATAAAGTGTGAGATACAAGATATAAGATATTTAAGGTAAGTGGTAGATGGTTGTTGGTGTCAGCATCTAGCCTATGAGCACTTGGCCCATTTGAGTTAGATGTTTATGGTTCGATCTACATCTAAAATCCTTGAGTTAAAATCTCTAATAAGTTGATTTGATTAGTTGTTCTTTTTCCCTACAATTCCAGATAACTTTAATTTAAAGAAAAAATAAAGATAAAAATTATTGAAGCAAAGAAATGTTGAGATAACGTTTTGCCACATACCTTTGACCGTACCTAACATAATGATATTTTATTGTGATAATTGGTAAAAATAACCTCATAAAATTAGGAATTTTTGTTTTAACCGAAGACAATACTTTTTGCATTTAACCAAATTTTGGTGATTTCATTTCACTTTACAACCATCCATATACCAAAATAAGCCCTTGTCTCTTCCTCTGTCTATCGTTTTATCTTTGAATTTAGATCCTCTCGGCTTTCTCACTCTAGTAGCAGTTTCCTGCAATATCTATCTTTTATATTTAGTTGCATATTTGCCTTAATGTATTTCATCATTTAGTTGTTGAGTTTTAGTATATTGTTGTAGTGGTGACCATTTAGCTTAATTAAACAAAAAAATGAATTAATTACAAACTTTCAGATATTTCAAACCGATACATCTAACCTTGACATTAGATATATAGGTCAAATATGAAATAAAGTGTTCCACATTTGACTATTTCATGATTAATCATAACATGAAACATTTAGTCTAATATGAAATATTTTTTCCATGATACAGAGCATTTAACCTTAACATTAAACATCATTTTCCTAACGTGCTATACTTGTTCCTATCAAGGGTATTTTAGACTTTTAAAATTACAATGTGGTTAAAACTTTAAGAAGAATTGTTGTGGCTAAAATCATAATTTTACTAATTTTATAGGGCTGCTTTTGCAATGGCCCCTACTTGATTTGTGTTTATGTCAGGATTATGCAATAATTGTTTCATTTAAAAATTTACTAATTACTGTGTTCATGTTGTAATAATGAAATAAACAAGTCGAAGAGATTAAAGGAAGGTACATCCATGCCATATAGAAAATTAAGATATACTTATTCATAATATCATTATGATTATTTGTCTCCCGACAAATTTTATATTTGAAAAATTAAAAGGGATAGATATTTTGATTCTAGTATTTAAAATATATAATTATATATATATTGAACATAAACTTTAAAAAGTAATACTAAATTTTTATTATTCTTTGTGTGATTATGTTGAAAATTTATATTAAACTTTTAAATTATTCATGATTTCGAAAAAAAAAAAAAAACTATTTCAAAGCACAAATTATATTCTACCTCAATAAAGTAATGCCACAAAATTTTATGAAGGAAAAAAGTAGAAGTAAATTAAAAGCACAACAATTCTTTTCCCTTTATATATATATATATATAATTCCTTACCAAACAGATAAAAAAACTCTACATATCTACTTTTATACATAAGCATAAGAGATCTATTCTCGTAAAAAGGAAAAAAATTCCCCCACAATTGCTTATAAAATATGCATGATTGAATCCCGCACCACTAAGTTGAAAAGTGGGAGATATACAACAACCTAAGCACACATCGATTCTTAGTTAAATTGGTTATATTTTCCATTTCCATGTAGATGAGAGATTCAAATCTCACCTCACTCATAAAAGTGTAAATATGGAATTTTTTTTTTTATTTATCGTAACAACTCTCTTCAAAATTTTATAGATTGATCAATCATGTGCATTGCTATCTATATGTACAAAATTTCTGTCTTTGCATCCAATATTACATTGAATGCTAAACGAATTTTAAAATCAATCTTACAACAAAACACACTTTTTTTTTTTTCAAATTTTTGTCCTGTGACAATTTGTTGATATATTAAGCAAAAGTGTTTTGGACTTGACCAGCCAGAATGCCAATGGTGGTGGTAGTACCACACACCAATTTCTGGCCGTCTCTGTTACAATAAAGGGCATGTGAATTGAATATGTGGAGATGCTTATTCTTGTGATTTTATTCTTGTTTCACCTAACAACAATTGAAACCAGTGTTTGAAAAGAAAAAAAAAAAAAAATTAAAACCAGTAATTTATATTATGTTTTATTTTTGCGTTTTTTGCTATTGTTTTTTCTTTATGGACAATTATAATAATTATTATAAATTCTGGAGTGCACTTATTTACTATATAAGTAAAAAGAATACCTACAAATAACCAAAATCGTTAATGTTTTGTAGTTTTTGCTGAAATAAATGAAAATATAAAACAACTTCAAAAAAATTTAACTTAAAAAAGCATTTGATATTTTTTTTTAAATAACAAAAAGGTTTAATAAACTGCTTTCTTCAAACAACCTTGGATATCCAACTAGTATTTATAAAGATCCTAAAACCTAATAAGTGAAGGGGAAGCAAACACAATATCTTTCAAAAAACAAAAAATCATAAAGAGATCGTTTTGAGAAATATTTAGAATATTATACATTTTTCCAAAGCAGGTAGTTATTTTTTAAATATATATATCTGAATTTATAGCAGCACTTTTTCAAAGGACCTAAAAACTTAATATGAAAAGCAAGCATTTGATTTTATGCTTCAAATTGAGCACAAGAAGTTCAAATGGTGTCAAGAAAATTGGGTAAAAAGATTCCACACCTAATTTATTTTAAAAAGCCGACCTTCTTATCTTAATATTATTTTATTTATCTTTTAATTGAAAAACAACAATATGTGGCGTAGGAACAAAAGCATGGAGACGTGTATAGTAGTAGTGATAATGTTAGCAGAAAGTTGTGGACGGCGACCACGACTTTGCTTCTCGGCGCTTGTCCTTCTGAAAATGAACCAAATGGTTGTTGGGTTTTTCGTATGTTTACGTGCACAACATTGATTTCTGTCACGAATTGCGTGTGAAAAGCATTTTGACTGATGTTTAAAACATAATTTAAACTCTCAACCAAGTTAACAACATAGTATGAATGTTTTTATTATGTGATGTATACGTTTGACATGTTTTTAGTACGTGATGTATACATTTGACACATTTGAAAGTAAAAATTTTCTCATGAAGAAAGTGTTTTATATACCTATTAACTAATTACCAGCCATTCTCTCTCAAGTGAAGGATTCTACCCCAAAAGTTTTACATTATTATGTGCATTTTTCCTCTACTCTTTGTGGGTTGTTCTCCACTCTTTATGGATTAGCTTCTCTTCTTTTTGGAAGTTGATCTCTAGACCGCATAACGACATCTATCGTTGTTAATCCTGGTTGTATCTTAAATTGATACCAATTATAAAAATATTATTATTATTATTGCATGCAATTCAAATACTTCTTCGACAATGTTACCTCAAAGAAGTCTAAATAGCACTTTGTGATGAACCTTATGACATTAATATATAATTTATATTCACTAAAATTTACCAATTGTCAACTACTGATTGCTATTACCATACTTAGGCTTCGTTTGATACAGCTTCTCTAAATAGATCTTTTAGAAGTAGATCTTTTAAAAATAGATCTTTTGAAAATATATCTTTTAGAAAAAATTTATTAATTGTTTGGTTGTCAATTAAAAAAACTCTTTTAAATTGTAGAGTGTTTGGTTAAATTATTTTTAAAGTACTTTTAGATTATTAATTTACCAAAAAGGGTATAAGAGAGAGAAGTAATATATTTATTCTAGAAATGTAATTGCTTCAACCTTAATCATAAAAAATTAATCAATCAAACAACTAATAATTATTTGATGTAAATATATTTTCAAAACATAGATTTTCAATAAAATAAATGTAAAATTATTTTGTTTCTCTATTTTTTATTTTCAAAAGAGAAGTGTTTATTTAGATTTGTTAATAAGGTTTTATATCTTCAATTTTATTTGATCTAAGTAGATTTTCATTAACATTTCATCAATGGAATATCATGTGACTTTTCAAATTATTCTCTTTAAAACAACTCGATAAAAAAATAGTACCGTCTTTAAAATTAAATATAAAAAACTCAAAATTTAACAATAATACTAATAACAGAAAATAATGACAATCAATTGTAGTATATATATATATATACTGCAATTGCACTGCAACTGTTGTATATATTTACTACAATTGCAGTATATGTATATACACTGCAATTGTGTTCACTGCAATTGCAGTATATAATTACAGTATACATACTACAATTGCAGTATATATATACTGCAATCATATACTCAATATATATATTGTAATTGCAGTGTAGTATATATATATACTGCAATATATATATTGCAATTGTAGTGTATATATTCAATTACAGTATATTTACATACCAATTGCAAATATATATATATATATATCAATGAACCATAATAATAAAATTAATTAAAATCAATTGCAGTAATTTATGTCAATGAACAATAATAATAACAAAACCAATTGCAAATTGCAGTGTATATATATATGTATCTCAATAAACCAATAACAAAACTAATTGCAATATATATATATATATATATTACAAATATGACATATAATATTTATGACAATAAGATAAAAAAATTGCAATATCAACTAAAACCAATTGAAAAAAAAAAACACAAAATATAGAAAACTTATTGGTTAGAGAAGAGTTCTCAAAAATTTTGATGAAATAAAAAGTGAATGAAAGTGGAGACTATGTGTTTATATTTATAATGAAAGTGTAATAGGGTTATAAGGGTTTAACGAAATTAACAAAATAAAATAGGGATATATTAGATATTTTAATATTTTAAAAAAAGCTCAAAAAAGTATACTTGAAGAAGCTTAAATTTTAAGCTTCTCCAAGTAGACTTTTTTCAGCTTTTTTAATTTCCCAAAAGATTTACTAGGATGTCAACCAAACGACGTAAAAAAAATTAAGTAGAGCTTTTAGCATTAAAAAAGTAATTTTGACCAGTAGATAAGTTATACCAAACGTACACTTAATCATGTAAAACTCCTAGTGACATTTGACATTCATGGCTTTTCTCCACTTAAATGTAAGATTGGATGTATATAATAATTACAAGGAAGATAATATATTTTGTTTTTTTATAAACTACTTAGTATTTATGCAAGTAGTTCAAATAAGAAATAATGATTTAAGTCCTCATTTTAATTACAATAAAAATAATAAGAAAGAAAAAGAAAATGTAAACATCCATCGTACTAGAGAGAAATGTGAACATGCTTCTAAATTTGAGTATTTTACATTTTGTAAATTTTTCTTTATGTATTTTTATCTTATTTAAATCTGTAACATGTTGGACTTAATAATTTCACCTCTGTAAAGTTCTATTTAATTTGATTAGATTTTATGTTTTGGAGAATAAAATGCTTCTAAACCAATTAGGTCTAATTAAATTTACACATAATAATTTATATAGATGTAATTCATTCTAACAATTAAAAAATATAAGTTAAGATTCTTCTAAAAGAACATTATTATCATCAAATGAATTAAGATTTGTTAATCCTATGTATATAAATGAACATATGCACGGCGGTGGCAAGACATTCAACTCTCAATTTCTTCTATTGGCACCCAAATTCTCATGTCTGCCAACAAACGCAACATTTCAAATAGTATGACAACATACCATAATTAGCAAAAATGAACAATCCAATAAAAACTATATTAAATTAAAAAAAAAAAAAAAGTAAATTAAGTGCACTCGTCTCGGGGCTCAGAAAATAATTATCATATGAATTAATTTTATAAAACCGAGAAGGTGTCAACCTTGACAACCATTTAATTTGGTCTATGACCAAAAATCATCACCCTTAATTAATTATAAAAACTTTATTATTCTCTAGATAGCCCTTTGAATTGACCAGAAATTTCTCCTACTCAACCATACCCAAATGGGAATTTTTTTTAATTATATTTTCCCCCTACTTTTGCAAATTAAAATACAATATTAACTTCAACTTCACCTACAAGTGCTTTCGATCCAACTTTGATGAAATTACACGGCACTGAAGGAAGTAGTAGGTGAGAAAATTCAAATTAATAAAAAAAAAAAGAAAGACACACACACACACACACACACACACATATATATATATATATATATATATATATATCATGACTGCTTGGCTGCCAACCGACTATTTCTCTGTTTTTTTTTTTGTGTAAATAAAATAAATAAAATAAACTATTTATAAAAAATAGTTGACGACACACATTTTCAATAGTTATAAAATTTATAACGTGTGCTGGTGCTCGTTGTGGGAAGCATCACTTCACTTGTACAACACGTGCGCCATTGACTGGTCTTGCAAAAGCGTAAGTGAATGAAGAGAACTTTTGGCATCAACATTTGAACAGGTCACCATTGCTTGTTGACTTCTTTTGTCCTAAATTTTAATTTCAAAATCAATTTAACCACCTCTATTTGTCTCTTTAGACAAAATATATTATTCTTTGATAAGCTATCATCTTAAAATCATGCGGTGCAACACATTTTATTTGTTGTTTTCGATCTATATGTTTTAGCGAAAATACCTTTAGATTAGATTGTTTTTAGAAAAAAAATGTTCAAATTATTATCTAATTTTTTATAATTATATTTTTAAAAAAATAATTTTACAAAATTTGTTTTTCCATGATTATTTTTAAAGAATTTGTAATAAAATATAGCCTTTTATTTCTTTCAATACCTATATAAATTGGTAAATATAACTATAATTTATATTTAAAATATTTATGATAATGTGAAACTAAAACATTCCTGATAATAGTAATGAGAAGTTAAAAGTTATATCCATTCCTTAAGAAATCTAAACAATTTCTTGAAAGTAGATAACGTAATAGATTGACAAATAAATAGACGTGAACTTGGACAAAACTAAAAACATTAATTTTAGAAGTTTTTCACTTCAATCAACTTCATTTTTGTGATGCCCCTCAAGCAACGTTGAAGATGATTGTCACGTTAATTAAGCCATAGCATGCCTTAGATCAGTGTTATTTCTTAATTATGGTAATATGTGAATGATAATTTAAGTTCACATGTGTACACACGTCCATTTGAAACATTTTTATAACAAAATTAGTAACTTCTCGTTTAAAATGAACTCCCTTGTGATTGACTGACTTGTCTTTTTGGAACTTTATCTTTTGACAAGCTGCTTATATGATGTAAGACTTTAATCAATTTTCGTGTGTTAAGTTGAGTTCAAATACTACAGTAAATCTTATCTACGGCCACCTACTATTAAGTATTAATTGTCCTCGTGTGTATATATGTGAGAGGATGTTTTAATTTGCAATTAAAAAATAGTTCAAACAATTATGAAATAATGTCCAAACAACCTTTTGTTTTTCAAAAGTTAGCACAAAATGAATTTTTGATCTATCTGTACTAACCAAAATTAATTACTACTTATATGACTTATATATCAAGACAACTACTTGAAATGTATAATTGATTTGTAATTATTGAAGAATAATGATACATCCCATCTTTATATCCATACTTATCAACTCAAAATATGTTAATTGATGAATGAATATTCATTATTAACAATTGTTTATTTCACTTAAAAATTAAATGCATTTATTCAATAATTGTTGCATCATGAGTTGGGATCAAATTAAGAAATAAATATGGAATATCTAGCATTATTGATGACTAAAATTATTACCTCATCACTATATTTACAAGATATAAATCAATTATTATATACACTTTCACTCATAACTCAAGTAGTTAGTATATTTTCATTCGCATTTTGATAGGGTTTCGACACCACCATGCACACTTATCTACATGTGTGAATAATTTTTTGTCCTATTGTAAGAGTAAATATTTGTTGGTGGTGTGGAAGTAGATTTTAAGCCAAGTCCCGATAAATTTCTAACTATATACGTATTAATTAATTAAAAAAAATTGTCACATTGTTTAAAATTAAAAAAATTATGATTGTACACCTCCCCACTCACCTTAGTGGGTGAGGTTCAAGCCTAATCATGCCCGAACACAAATATGTATGGGGAGTTATATCTCTCAAATATTAAGATTATAAAAGTATTGATTGATTTCAATAATGATTAATCTCGGTAGTTCTCTGACCTATTTGGTATACGTTTAAAGAGATAAGTTAATATTGAAGGTCGGTTTTGAATTAAGAACAATCCTTATGTGATGAGTCTTTGACTTGAACAGCTACCTATTGGAAATTTGGCTCATATGTTTTCCCAAAAAATCCAAACGAACATTAAGTGATGCAGACGTGGTCTAGATAGATGCAAAGAAGATATCATTCAAAAGAGAAGCTCGATAGGAATCCAACGTTGCAAATTGGTGCCAAAATGGAGATTGAACGCGCCTGAGAAAGGAGGTTTAAATTTAATTAGGGTGCTTATTGATTGGTTGTATTTGCCTAAAATAGAGTTGAGAGAACTGGAAAAAGTTGGTTGTAAATAAGGTTTAGGGTAAGAGAGATTATTCAGTGCGGAATTGTAATTAACTTTTCACGTAGTTATATTTTAATATTATTGTCTTAGAGCCATGGGTTTTTTTTTTTTTTAATAATGGATTTTCCATGCAAAAGTTTGTATTGTATAATTAAATTCATCTCATTTTCTGTTATCTGATATTGTTTATTTTGTGGTAAATATTAGGCAAAACTTTCGTATTAACTTTTCCCATAAAGCTTCGTGATAAAATCTAGTACAATAATCTTATTTAAGGATGGCAATGGATAAGAGTTCGAGCGAATTTGATGAAATCCATTGGTTTGGGTGAAATTCAAATTTCACCAGCAAACCTGTAAAATCACAAAAACAGAACATCACACAAAAGTTTGAAGCCAACGATTTCAAGTTAAATGCACAAATACTCATCCTTAGACAAATTCACAGGTTGAGAGTCGAAGATGAGGAGGAGCTGTTGCAACACAACAAAGATGATACGGATGGTAACTCAGAACTAACTCAAAACAATGTCATTTTAAGTATAAGTTATTTTTAGAAATATACACACACACACACACTAGAATATTTTTTATATTTCAAAGGTTCGTGCATGTGGGTGTAGACTTTATTTTCACACTCGAACCTACATCATTAGCGGTGAAATTTTACATCTACACTTGCCCATGAAACCACTTAGGTTTAAATTCACACTCATTCATAATAGGGAAAATTTTGTAAGTTCACAGGTGAAATTACCATTTCTAATCTTATTAATCAGTATATTGGTATCATAAGGATATATTGAAGAATATCGGCATCATAAGGGGGAGAAATTTGTAGGATGTTGTGTATCTTGTGCTACACATTCGAATAAGGTCAAATATGTCGAAGAAGACTTATAGGTGGTATTCAATAATGCATGCACTTGATCATTTCATTTCATACAATAAAGCCGCATGATGCGCCTCTTGCAATAACGTAGCTAAATGTCAACACTATATCGCCATAATTCTCATATGTCATTATGACTGAGATGAACTTGCCAAGCTTGACTCTCTGATTCTCTATGGAAAGATACTTTATGATTAGATGACAACCACAAGCAAATGCAACAAAAGCCTACAGGCTGCCAAATTTTCAGAGACCTATCTTCTTGTCACTTCCATAGCTTAGAAGTGGAGAATGAAAATGTACACACTTTTTTTTTTTTTTTTTCTGTTTATTTAATCTAAAATAAGGGTAAAACTGTAACTCTCAACCCTTTTCTCGATGAATTGATTTGATTTAATAGTTTGAGTGTTCACCCTAACCATATCTATAAATGACTTTTTACGGATTGTCTTTGATATATAAATATTAAAACCGTTAAAGATATAAATGCAAAACGAACACCCCAAATCCAAATGACAAAAAGCTTCAGATTAAGGTTCAAATATAAAATTGAATATATGTATATATTCTATTCCGATAGGTATGTTTAATTATCTTTGTTAAGACCAAAACTAATATTAATTGATTGTCAAGCGAAGCGGCATGCATGAATGCTGTCAGTTAGTTGATCACTATATTGAAAAATCAAAATTTTAGACACACTATATATATACCGTGATAAATTTGGTTACATACACTTTGATTAATTTGAATAAAATCAATGTAATCTCAATTGTTGAAAGTATTATTTTACAAATATGCGTGCGCACGCATGCGAGTGTGCCCGAGTCATGCCAAAAATTATATATAACAAAGGGAAGGGTTATTTACTTACTGATATGTAAGTCGGTAAGATTGACACGTGGTTGAGAATGAGAAAGAATTCGAGTCATGAATTGAATCAATTGAATCACGTAATTATTGTTATGGAATATCCAGGCATCTGATTTTTGTTGTTTTTGCGAGAGGGAGAGAGAAGGAAAGTGACCAGAAGAAAAGAGAGGGAAAATAAATGATGATAAATGGAAACTGACATGTACAGATAAAGTGAAAATTGACATATGAAATAATAGGTTAAGCCCCATCACATCAGCTTCTTGGGGCGGTGGAGATGGAGGCGGTCCTTGCTGTATAAATTATGTTTTGTTTTTCATGTGAAAAATGAGAGTTTTAAGCTGATATTTTTTGTGAAGAATTTGACTGGTTATCAGCAACCGAGAACTGCAATTTGATTTGAAAAAGTTCATTTGAAGGCATGATAAAGGACTAGTGATGTTGTTGTTAGAATGGAACAAATATAAGATAAAGATATCATTGAATTCATTAAGAGGGATTAAACATACCTCTATATATGGCTTCTGGCTTTGCATTTTGGCCTAACTTTATCATTTGTCCTATTGATTTTGCATATCTGTCTGTTTTAGGGCCGACTAATTCTAACGTTGCATTTTTTCAATATTCAACAAGATATTTAATTTCTTGAAGGGCTAATGTACTTTTCTATCTGACATTTTCGCTTCATCAAGGAATCATTGGTGCTAAAATTAATTAAGCAGACAAATGTTGAACAGAACATGTCTAGTAGCTACTGGAATTAACGTATCTTCCCAATTTAGTATAACTAAACCTATTTTGAATCGTGTAGTGATTAATTTCAATAGATTCTGACATACTTTTAATCTGTTCAATGTAAATTTACCAATTAAAAAAAAAAAAAACCGTAATTTTAGCTATCATTACTCTCTATTCCACTGGAGCTCATCACTGTAGAAGACCTTAATGCACAAATTGTACGGATGTATTTATAAACATATTTAGGTAGTCATAAACAATGAAAAAATGTAGTATAAAATGATAAATTGGTAATAATAAGCAAATAGGTGTGGTGAAATTGGAGTAGCATTTGTCGTTCACTGAACCTTAATTTCTGCTCCAGAGTCCAGATCACATAAACTGAATACAGCCCACCGAAATACTGAGTACACCTAGGGCTAATGTATTTTTTAGTCTGAAATCTAACTATCACATTTTTGTTTGTTTATCAGGCCGGCTTTTGGACTCAAAATTCCAAAACACTCCATAAACTAAAAGTTATCATATATTTTAATTATTTAATTCATTTTTTATATTTATCAAATTACGTTTTTGTAAATGCAGAGTTGAATAATGCATACTTTCTTTGGAACGATTCCTTGTTTATTTATATTTTAAAACATATTTTCAACAAGTCAAAACAAAAGAGATAGGTACTTTGAAAAATTGATTTAATTAATTAAAACTAAAAAGTATTCTCTTATATAAACAAAAGTAATTATAACATATATAAATACATAAAACCTTAGTATTAGTAATTAAATTAAATATAAATACATATGAGATGTGAGTTAAAAACTAACACATACCACATGATCTCACATTTTATATTCACAATGCACATACAAGATACAACATCATTTATATATAACCTAAACAGATCATTTGGACAATTTAGCATTAGTGAAAAAATATAAGTACCAACAATCTAGAACCAACATCACTATTTTTTTTATTGTAATATTTAAAACTGAGAAGAAAATGAACTGGTCAAGATAACAAAAGATTTGGCCATGCAGATCTTACTTCCAGAAATTAAATTTTACCAAATGAATCCAGCACTCACTAAAGAAGCTGATTAAAAAGAAAACAATGGGAAAAAATATACAAGGCTCAATGTATTTCTTGGACAGCACCATTCTAGGCTATTTCAGATAACTCAAAATTACATACATGTTTTGAATTTAGAATTACAACACCAAAAGATCCCTCTGGATCCTCAAGATGTACACAAAATAACTCATCTCTATTAAGACCTATTGTCCAAAGACGAACCATCGTGTAAACAAAAAAACAGTTTCCATACTGCTATTTACCATTCGAGACTCTGCTTAAGGGACTTACATTTTGAATCACTGACAACTTGACACAACATCCCCCAGCATCTGCATTTGATGACCTCAACACAGGAAGACGGTTGTGACACCTACAACAAAACCTTCTCTCAAAGTCCAACCCACTTTACCCATCTGAATACCCTACCCACTCTGAAGGGCAACCCGTAGTCTTTGGTGACATCTGGGTCCCTCCTAGCAGCTTCAGGTTCAGACCACTCATACACCCCACGTTCTTGCTGGCCACCAGGTACAGTGTTGTCCAGGATAACAGCAAAGAGGAATGCTATAACCATGTTTGATGATAATAATGTGTTCAATACATAATTCACCTGCAGCATTTTAGTAAATTTTGTTAATCTAGCTCACAAGATATTAATAAAGTTGCTACGAGTGAGTAGGATAATCATCTCTTGTCCAGTATAATATTAATGGTGTATAGGTCTCAATATTTGGATGGTTTTAACTAGGAATATTTAAATGCCAAAAGAAAATTGCAACTAATAATTGGACCAGAGCTGATTATATTCTCAGACAGCTGTCTCCTGTAATCTACCTACAAGATTAAGCACTTGGGTCTTTTGGAAGGTGGAAAGATAATATCACTCACACAGGATGAACTCATGCAGCAGAATATGATATTCTGCTGAATCCTCTCGAGTTTGGTCACAGCAATAAAAACCATGATAGCCACTAAAAAGCAAAAGCACTAAGTTTTTAGCTACAGAAAGATTAAAGAGATGCATACCCCTCCATATTTGCTGCGGATAGGTCCATGAGATGCAACAATATATGGCTGAAAGTAACTTGGTACAGACAAGTTTGTGTTTGGAGAGATGCCATATTGCTGGAAGTAGGCTGGTATTGAAAGGGAGAAAAATAAAGATAACCCAACTATAATAATGTTCCTGGAGCTTCCAGCTTCACTATAACGTAGATTAGACAATCCTAAAGCCGTAAGCATCCCCCACATGAAACACAGGAGGGCAGCAACCATGACTTCAGGAATCGAAGCAATAAACCCTCCAACTTTACCTGCATGTACTCAGAAATATGATTAGATAGACATTCAGAGCATAGAGAATAGGACAGATACTATTATTCAATAAATCCCCTCATAAATTCTCTTCATAAAATGTTATTGTTAAACTCAAAACTTTAGACAGATGCTACTCTTTGGTATCAGTGAAAATATGAAGGTCCAATTCTATAAAACCTGTGTAATGCATCTCTTCATTGGTTATCTAATTTTTGGGACATAGTACATAGCAAATCATACATTTGCAAACATTCCTGTATCAACCCTACCATACATAAGCACGAATAGATTGATGGATTGATTTCCAATTAGACATCACAACCAGTGTAGCCAGCATGTAATATCAACACAGAATGGAAGAAATAAAATTTAGCTAATCAGGCAATATGTTTACACAAATACACATTGAACTACAAGAAAACAGAACAAACTGTCACCACCAAATAAACATATTGATTTTAGTTTTATCAATATTACACTCAAACCAAACAGATCTCGTCAGTTCACAGGTTTTGATGACCTTGGATTACCTGAACGACCAGTATGCAAGGGTGATTGTCTTTCAACATTCTAATCAATACACATTCCAATACAATCAAGTCTTTAAGTAAAACCAGCAAAACACATGGTTTAGGTTATATAGAAGTTAAAATAGTGAACTTACCTACAAGAGATAGGACTATCAGGACACAGGCACCTACTTCAACTGCTCTACGGCTTCCCATTTTAGTCACAGCAATAGTGTGCACATTTTCTGTCAGAGTTGTTGACCCAGTTCCTGTGCCCCATAAGCCAGCCAAGACACTAGAAATACCTTCAAGACCAATTCCTCGAGTAAGAACACCTGGGGTTGGAGGTCTGGCTGCCACCAGTAATGACGATGCATGGTATGAGCCAACCTAAGAAGTTCAAAACCAAAGCAAAATCAGGAATCACATTATTTTGTCTGATGGATAACATAATTGCTCCCACACAAATTCTAAAGAAGAAAATTATAATGCATGCTAGTGTTGTGATTAAACTTGAATTGCTAAAATTTTGCAGTGACTACACAAGTATGTTGGACCAGTAATTAAATCACTGTTGCTCCCGAAAGATTTCAAAATCAGTTGACGAATCCGCACATCCAAAACTCACTACACTTCTTATTTTCTTCAATTCACAGAAACTTACAATGCGTGGAGAAAATTGGAATTTTGGTGTACTAATAAATCTAATGTTACAATTTATTTATCATATAGAGATTTTGCGGGTTCAGATGACAAGACTTTTTATGGTAGTCTAAGAGGTTGGTGAAATCAAATCCCAGTCAAGGTGACAAGTGTAAGTAACTAATGGACCCAAAAGCTTAAGGTAGAAGGAAAGGGTCTAACAATAATATTTGAGCAGTCCAACACAATCACAACCTGGGGTTGTCTAACAATAATATTTGAGCATTCTAACACAACCCCACCCACCCGATACTAGACTGACTGGCTTGGTACGTGGATGAAACCCCTACACAAACACATAATAAATTCATATATAATCACGTGGGGAACTCGCACTCAAGACTCCCGTGACAGACCAAACTCTAATATTATATTAGTAACAAACAAACCCAAAAGTATAAGCTTACGGGAAAAGCACCAACAATAGCGTATAAGCATTCTAACAATAAGGATATAGATTCAATTTGTGGGAAGTTGGGGTTGGGAGCAAGAAAATACATACATTTAACTTTATTATTATAGATTTTAATTGGTCTCAAAAAACACAATTTCGAGGAAAAGGTTCTCTGTGCCAACAGCTCTCATGAATGATTTACCTTCTGAGTAGCCTTCAATTGGATTAAGTTTACAACATTAGTCATGTGAAGACAAAACAACCATGCATTAATTAGCTCATAGAAACTGTCAACCTTTTATTTAGGCTATCATACAGAATACAGAACATTTGACTTTTTGGTAGATCAGCAACACATCAGTTCAACTCCATCAATATGAACCATGTATAAATAATAATTCTTACACTATATGCAAATATACAATCTTTTAAATATATCATTTTTGTCCGTAGGGGACCATTCAAATATCAAACATAAAATAATTATATAGCAGAGTAAACATAATACATGTCGCCATGAGGTGCCAAACCACAAAATAGAGAATCTCCTAAAGGGGTTCCAATTGAACATCACAAAGAGAATGTCCACCATAGTAGACAGAGAAAACTAACCGAATCAACGAATGCAATTATGGACACCACACACATAACAAGAGCCATTTTCCAGTGGAACACAGGAGTTCCCCATTGCAAAGGATAAGGAAACCTAAACCATGGGGAAGACTTCAATGCATGAGAAGTATCAACTCGACAATGCTTCATCCGAGTAACATGTTTTCTGCAGTGCTCAGATATTATATTTGAGGCAGGTACATTTGCATCACAACCTTTGTAGCTATAGGCTCCTGCTTCAGTCAAAAGAAATGCAGCCGCCCATGTGATTGCCAGACCCAATGGAACCTGGCAACACAATAAATACAGCAGCATTAGACTTACAAAATATATTTACATTACATGATTATTATGGGGTATATTATACTGGAAAACAAACTGTAATGAAGTCATGAATCATAATATGATACTAATTACCAAGAACTTACCGCATAAATTAGAAAAATGCGATGACCCAAAACAGAAATCTTTCTTAGGTACTGCAAAAAGTACAAAGAAAAGATTTTAAATGTTGGAAAACAATTCAAATAAAAACGAATCTCACAGAACATATAATTTTATGCAATAAGAAGAATTAATGTAATAGAGTACTGTGAAAGAAATTGTGGGAATATCCATGATTAGCAAACAAATTTCGGACCAAACTTACCAAAGAAAAACTAATCACCAGTACTATCTGCAGTACACCAATCTCGAGGCAGGAACCAACAAGAGGGAAACCATAACTGTAAAAAGAAAGTCCAACAGCAGCAATGGTTGGGGCAACAACCACTGGATTGATGAACCTGAAAAGGAGGGACAGATGAGGTTAAGCTATTTGTTGTGTCATACACTAAGCCTAACACTAACTCAGACAACATTCAGAATTATAAATATTGTGTTCTTGGAAACAATAAACCTAGAACTGTTTTTGAAAAGGTACTATAAGGCCACACACTAGAGCGTCACAACAAATCAAGCCTGCAAAAATAAAAAATAAAAAATAAATTGACTGGAAATACTATTGTTTTCATTCTTGCAATTTTGCAACAGTAAGTCCAAATAGGAAACTTAGACTAGACAGGACCATTTAAAAAGGATGTGTAAAGAGTGGAATCACAATCTTTAAGTAATTAGCAAGTTTCTAAAACACAGGCTCCAAAAGCTTAAGATGACCTTCAAAAACATGGGCCTTCCATCTCAAAATTTTATATAAGCAACATTAGAATAAAAAATTTAAAAATGGAAAAGGAAAATCATAAGAAAGTAAACAATCATTCTAACACAACTAGTTGTTTCTGAACCGGATTTTGTCTCCTCCGAGCAAGACAGTACTAAAATAGGGTAAACTGAAAGATTTTTTTTAAAAAAAAAAAGAAAAGAAAAAAATTGATGTCTTAAAGAAAGTGGTCATGCAACTGATTTTATACCATAACTATTCAAGGTCAGAATGAAGATGACGTAAAAACTTGCACCGAGTTAAAACCATGCAGGAGTTGTTTAGAATTAATTGATTAACATTCTAAAGCTGAACCATAAGTTGATGTCAGAAGTTTTTTTTTTTTTAATTGTCAACAGTATTTGACACACTGCAATGACGAAGTCAAAATCCAGTTTTTTTCCCAGACAATCCACCCCACAAAAATAAAAGAATAAAGGCAAACTTCCCAAATATTTTGCCCAAATGATGCAGAAGTTGTTTAGAATTAATTGATTAATATTCTAAAGCTGAACCATAAGTTGATGTCAAAAGTTTTTTTTTTTTAATTGTCAACAGTATTTGACACACCGCAATGACCAAGTCAAAATCCAGTTTTTTTCCCAGACAAGCCACCCCACAAAAATAAAAGAATAAAGTCAGGCTTTCCAAATATTTTGCCCAAATGATGCAGGAATTGTTTAGAATTAATTGATTAACATTCTAAAGCTGAACCATAAGTTGATGTCAAAAGTTTTTTTTTTTTAATTGCCAACAGTATTTGACACACTGCAATGACCAAGTCAAAATCCAGTTTTTTCCCCAAACAAGCCACCCCACAAAAATAAAAGAATAAAGTCAGGATTCCCAAATATTTTGCCCAAATGATGTGACATGCAAGTTGTTAAGATTTTGTAATTCATGAGATAATGTGATAATTAATATGATTTTGACAACTCACGTGTCATATCATTTATGCATGAATTTGGGAAAAATATTTGGGAAGCCTAGCGTTACTCAAAATAAAATCCAACCATCTTATATAGCCATTGTGGAAAATTACACATTCTCAATATGGCCCATCGGTTATGAGTATAAGCTGGTGACACAGTGTGAATTAAACTAAAACAGAACATTTCATCAAAACCAGCGCAAAGCCATCAGAAACAACAGCAGAAGCCCGTAAGTTAGTCATGAAGGTACAAGAGTAAATAATCAGCTATTGGTATGTGAAGACACAAAAGATTCTCCCATCCTAGCAACCTCACTAGAGTTAGCACAAGAAATGAATTACAGAAGCACATAAACATCAGTCACGTTAATGAGAAATGCATCCATATCAACACGTCAACACCGAAGTTTACTAGATCAGTTGACCTGATAAAAACCAATAATAAAATGATCTTAATCAAGTCACTATATAACTTAAACCTTAAACTAAAAGAAAATGTGCAGTTGAGCAAGCTAACTTAGATAATTAACTCGAAAAAAATACTAGCTGCACAGACTAATTAATAAAGGCCTAATACAAGTGATCCAATGACACAACTGCTTACCTAGAGAATCAACAATAAAATATATTTTTTTCTTAAGAAACAGGGTTACATGATTAAATTTCCTTAACTGAAAATGATTTGACACCTGTAATAGATACAGGCAACATGAAGCAGCATCCTTTGTTTAACCTGTCTCAAACAAACTAAAAAATTCCCTTCAGTATTCCATTTATAAACTATAAAAAGAATAATTATTAGCTATTGGCCAGGACCAGTTGTTGCCTTGTTGGTAATTATAAATTAGGGTTTATCAAAATTCAATCATTTTACAGGGTGCTAGGCTGCTAGCCCCCCATTGACGAACTTATATAAAATATGTATTAAACATTTTCATTATCAACACCAATTTCTCAATGTTAAACACCAAGAAGCAATTCACTTCACCAGGTGTAAGTAATTAACTCTACATAAAATTTGAAAAAATTGAAGCAATTTAATCCTCTTCTGCCTAATCAAGCTTCCAACAGTCACTATCACTTGGAAAATGCATTCATAGTAAAGTGATACTAAGTAATAGATTTAAAAACATGAAAAACTGAAAAGATACAAGAATGTACCTCAAAAGTAATGACGTCAGTCCACTATATCCCAGAAATGCTTGAAAAGCAGAAGCTATGATAATAGCCCCTTGTAATTGCTTCATAATATGCTTGAAGTTCTGCCATGTAAAGTGATTTCACAAAACTTAAAAACCATTTGGTATAATAAAAAAGCTTGGAAGAGCCTAAATTGTAACATTAAACTAAAAGAAGCAAGTGAAACAAACTAAACACAAAAGGACAGAAAAAAAAAAACCTCTATTACATCTATAACATTAAATAGCCAAAAGCAGAAAGAGATATTGATAAAAATACAGAAACTAGTTCAAGATCCTCTCTTATCAAAATGGCATTTTCATCTGAGAAGTTCAAACGGCCAACTGGGTATTTGCCACAATTTATTTCTTTATGATCCAGACCTATTAATTTCGAGCTCTCCTTCATCTTAACCCTAATTCTAGCTCAATAATCTTCAAAATGCTAATAGTTAATACGGTTTCTTCATAGGCCCCGTGCAAGATACAGAGCTAAGTGAGAGAAACCAAGGAGACGTGCAGTAAAAAGTTCAATGGTTAGAAACCAGGTCAATCTATTATGTGCAGAAACCACCTAAGAAGAAGTGGAAGGGGGTAGTGTTAACAAAGAGGATTAAAAGAGTCATTAGCCAACTACCTAATAAATGAAACTATTAGTCAACGATATATTTTCCTATATTCATTATCACTAATCAATATATACATTTTATGGATGACACTGAAAGGCACTTTACAAGATCTTGAAATCTCTTGAGTTCTCAAACTGTCAACCATATATTTCAAAAACAAATGTCAACCACAAAACAACAATCATTAACCATATTATAACCATACTAAAACATGAGAATAGAAGCATACATTTCCATTCAATCCTTGAAATTCTGGAGAGTTAATAATTGCCAATGCTGGAGCAAGGTAAACAAACGATGGACCTTGTATCAAAGGCAATCTTGATCCAAACGATGTATGCAAAAGTGTAGTCACACCCGAGACAAAAAGAACTGTAGAAACCACCATTGAAGTATCCTCCTACATGCAGGAAAACAAATCAGCACAACATTCAGAAATACTATAATCTTAATAAATTACAAAGATGTAAATCCACTCACATGACTGCCACCCATTGCTGGAACTATGACAAGTGGAATTAGAATCAATGAACCCAACATAGAGAGATAATGCTGGAACCCATACAGGCCAATAGGAACTGAAAAAAAAATCATCCAAAAATAAAAATTCCCTTAAAATCATTATTTACCTCAACAAGGTCAACCAAACAATAAAAAGCCACACACTTGTAAGCAATCAAAACTTAACAGTCACACATATCATCCATAGATAACAAACAAATATTTTGAAAAAAAATAATAATAACAAACAAACCCCTTGATATCATTTAATCAAGCAAAACACAATTGATATTTTCTAATAAAATATCATAAAGGATACATCAAGGTAAAAAATAATTAAAGACACACCTTGGACTCGCATATATTTTAATTATGAATGTATTCTTTTAAACAAGTATCAAACTATCTAATCATCACTAATAACGAACTAAGTGAAGCCAAACATAATCTACGTTAAATGATAAACAAAACTATCTATAGAGCCTATAACAAACAAATAAAAAATGGTTCTCCAAAACTGAAAAATCTCACCAAGACCAGGAGTGTCTCTAAGATTATACTTCATACGAGAGGTTCTGGCCACAAACCCATCGTCGTCCATCCCATCAACCACCACGACGTCCTCATTCCTCGCAGCCCTTCTCGGCGGTTGCTGATTAGGGTCGGGTTGCCCCGCTGGACCCGACCCGTTTCCATTTCCATTCCCATTTACGCCCAAGCCCTTATCGGACGACTCCTTCCTTCTCTTCACACTCTGATCCTTATTCGAACCCGTAGCCACCACCCTCTCGCTCTCGCCATTAACGACCGGCTGCGCCGGCGGTGGAGGAAGTGGTGGCGGAGGCGTAGTCCTAGTCCGACCCGCTTCGAGATCCGGTTGGGTTTCGGGCTCTCTGGTCTTGGGTGCTAACGTTATCTGACCGAAGTCACTGGCATTGGTCTCGCCGGAGAATTTAGGGCGGAAGCCAGTGCGTTTAGCCCAGGAAGATGGGGGCACGGGAGCAGCGTCAGGCGCGGGCGGCCAAGGACCGGGCTTGGGTCGGGTTTTAGGGTCGGAGGTGGACATGAGTGCTGATGGACCCGAATTCAAATTAGTGGTTCATGAGTTTGAGAGTGGCGAAATGCCAGTGGAAAATGGGTAGATCTGGGGAGTGCTTGGTTAGGGTTTAGAGTTTTGAATGGATTGTTAAGAAGTTAAGTGAGTTTTTGGAAGCGAACGACAGTGTTAGTTGAGGTGAGTGAGTGAGTGACTGAATTTGCGCGAGTGAGAGACAGAGAAAACAAATGAGAGACAACTAAGAGAGAGTGAGAGTGGGGGAGTGGAGGAGCTAAAAACGCGTTTTTTGTTATTTTTATTTTATTATTTTTTTTGTTTTTCTTGTTTTCCGAAAGAACTTTGAAGATTTTCTTATCTACTTCCTTGTCCGAAAAGCATTTAACGTACACTAGGCTTCTGTTTTCAAACTTTAATAATATAATATTTGAATAATTCAATTTCAGTACATATTATTTTGAAATAGATGAAGTTTTTTTTTTTTTCAAACTACCGTATATTACTCAAGCCATCCCTGCTAGATGTAAATCAATTTAAATGAAGGATTCTTCTGGAGTGGAAAAATAATATATTTTTTTATTATGTAATTACAAGAAAATTTGATATCATGATTAAGAAAGCAGTCAAATTTGTGAAAATTACGTGAATGGTTCGAAAATTTGTTTTCTAATAGCAAAATGTATTAATTCCCACAATCTAAGGGAAAGTTCTCCATATACATATATATGAAGGGAATGAATGTGCATATTTATATGGTTACAATGAGTAAATTATTAGTTATTCAATTTTCATTTAAACTGTTATGAAATATTAAAATTTTGAAAATTAAAAATATTAAAAAGTAAATATATAAATTTTTATCTATATAAATTTTGTATATTTAGTTAAATCCATAAAATGTATAAATAATTAGAAAAAAAAAAAAACCGAATGAAATTCAAAAAGTAAAAATGTGATTTTTAAAATTAAAATCATATTATGACCAGTGTTTTTCACCAAAGGCAAAGCTTGACAGTGATGGCAATGAATTTTGAGCAATATTAATTGCATTTTTCCCATTCTCCCATAATAAAATTATAAAGCATTAGATATTTTTGTAATTGAAATGAGACATTCCATGATTCTTCTCCATCGTCAACATCACTTCTTACTCTAACATATGTGGATGCGATTCATATTAGGAGAGTAATTGACAATATGAAAAGTGAGGGGCCAACCTGGCTTTCTGGGAGAAAAGTGGAACAGGTCAAAGAAACGGACACTGAATATAATGGAAGATTACATTGCATTTTTTGCATGGCCCAATAAGACTCCATTAACCCTTTCTCCATGCCATAATTTTTGGCTCTAAACAGAAAACAAAAATGTGAAAAGGTGACTAAATGACTTTGCTTTACATGCTTGTATTGATAATGACATAAATCACACCCACAACATAACCAATCAATATAAAATGCTTTAAATGAAATAATAAAACCAATTAATTTTTCACAGCACTTTTAGGTGACCCATAATGATCAACGTAATTCACAGCTCACTTTATTTGAGATTAGAATTGCAGAGAGAGTAATTAATGCAATGATATTTGATACTAGACAAAAATTTGTCAGTATATATCATATGCAATTAAGAATGCATGAGTTATTAGTTGTATATATATATTTTAGGCGAAGTTGTAATAATTTATTCTGGCTTTAACATTACATCATGTGAATTTTATTTCATCTAATGCATTAAATTGTTGCAACATTAAATGTGGTCTTGGCAATGCTTGAAGTTGTACAATGAAGTCTAGCAATGACAGGGAGCAAAAAAGATGAAATTGATGGACTATAGATACTATTTGAACATTCCATTTGCAGATGATCATATTTCTACTGTTTCAGCTATATATAAAAGTAGTCCGTGATAACTTTGTAAATGTCTAAATTTCCTGCAACAACACGGTAACAAGGGGATCAAAAGAGGACAAATAAATAAATATATATATATATATATTACAACTTTATTTTTTTTTTTTTGGGTTTTTTTTTTTAAAATTTTTTCCCTTTTCTTCCTATATATATAGTTGATAAAGTCAACTCAGCAAACCCCTGAAAAAGTGGGAATCTATGGACATTTTTCGCAGTAGATCCAGTGAGAATCTTACAAAAGTCAAGTATGATATATCAAAATCGAACTCTCATTCTCAACGCCTAAATGACTTTCAGATGAATAAGCAAAAGAAGCAATAATTTTGAAAGCAAAAAACAAATTTATGTTATACTTAAAGTAGATTAAGTTGATAGTAACATATCATAAGAAAAACCACTTGTAATTCGTCTTGTATTATCAGAAACGTCTACGGCTGGCTTTTATCTTAGCAGAAAAGGAATTTTCCCAAATTTCAAGTGCTGCAGCAAAGCAAAGGTGAGAATTTGTGAAGAGAAGGAGTTGACTCTCCGACTTCATGTTTGTGTAAAATTAAAAGCACACAGCGATTAATTTAGTGGTAAGGTGGCAGATTCATGTGATGTCACATGTTGAATAATTTGCTGCCTTTGGTGGAACCATTATATTTTCTTAAAAGTCATATGTTAATGTCAGTACCATATATTGCGTTGGGTTGGCTGACTCCATGTGACCATTACTCTTCCAATGCATAGGATGTAGGTGTTTTAAGAAGAGCATTCAAGTTTAACAACTTGGCAGTAGTACAATCTCTGTTGATTGAGTTCTGTGATAAAATTGTTGTCTGTTGATATATTATTTTTTCAAGACAAAGTTTTATTAACCCTTCTAACTTATACAGAATTGCTTGTACATATTTTGTAACTCGTTAAAACTATCCATTGCTTTTTTTTTTTCAATATTCAGTATATATATATATATATATATATATATTATATATAAATGCATCCAAAATTTTCTCAAGATGGTCAATGAACAGTACAAAATTTCACCCCTTTGTATTTGTAGTGAACTGTTGAAAAGTCTATATAGTTTTCCTTTGAAAAATGAAAACAATAATTACAATGGTCATATTTATTTTTTTTAAACATAAAGAAATGAGTATGAATAAATTGAGAAGAAAAAAAAAAGAGGAAATTTTTGTAAAAATTGTATTAAAATGACCCTATTTCTACAAGTAGTATTAGGTACTATAAATAAGAATGTTACATAGTTTAAATAGTAATTTTATCCACAAATTCATTTCAAATAGTGTAATAAATAATTCATAACTATCATTTTACTTACCACATAATTGGTAATTCACACAACAGTTACAGATCATTAAACACATTCAATGTAATTTTTCAGTAATTATTGATAATTTGGATTATATAATAATACTGTTCCTTAATTAAACTTGGAGAAAAGTGAATGAAATATAATCTCACCAAGAGTTTATTTTGTTATTTCGGACTAAATCCAAATAGTTACAACAGTCTGCCGTGGTTAGTAAAAGGAAAGGTTGGTGGAGACAAGGATGAGTGCAGTAGAAAAAAAATAATAATGAAAAGGGCGTTTGAAGTGGAGGAAATAAAATAATAAATTGGCTAGCTGGAAATGTTGAATAGACCCAAAAATAGGAGAAAGCAACGGCTAATTTTGGCTTGAGAAGGAAGAAGAAGCCAGTCATGCGAAAAATAATACTAGCAAGTAGCCGTTTGTTGAAAGCGATGTGCATGGAAAATGACCCCACCATATCTAATCAACAAAACCCATTTTAAATCATAAATCATAATACATGTTACTTTGTTGGACTTGATGTGTCCTCTACAAAGAGCTAGCAGCTGCATCTGTTGAAAAATTGAGTACTTGCTGCCAGTCATGACTAGGCGTGGGCTGGTTTATTGCAACTTTGGGTAGCCATCCAATTATCATGAATCATTGCAGTATACGTATGTTTCTTCTCGGGATTCTGCTAGGAATACACGCACGACAACGACCGAATCTACGGGTTGAAATGGGCTTGTAAGCAGCACCCCATTACACTGCCTATGGATTTTATGTTTTCGTATTATTATTTTCATGTACAAATTCCACTAACTTATTATAAGTTACAAAGTAGGCAAATCACCTCTTTTGTTCATTATTTGTTTTAAAGTCAAAAATTGATTGAAACTTAGAATATTACAAACTCTCATAGAGAAGAAATCTCTTCCGTCTAGAATAAACCTTACTGACTAATGTTTTGAGTGCTTTTGATCTATGGGATTTGATAGGACAAGTTAGCATTGTAGTGCGTTAAGTGTAATATGTGATTCGATAAAATATAACTTTATATTCTATTTTATAGGTTTGTACAAAACTTTTTAAGATTAAAATGGATGAAGGGATTGCAAAAATTCAATCTTATCCCAATTTAATATTACGTAACAAATAAGATAAAGAGAAGACTTGAACTCTTAACCTTTTAAGATAAAAATAAATGTTCAACAATTTTTACTAATGGATGACTTGCATAAATCCATTGATAATACTACTTTAAACAAATATAAAGAAACGATGATTATTTTATTTTATATCAACATAAAAACATTGAATTCAGCAACGGTGTTGAAAGCGACTACACCAGTATGGACTATTTTCCTTTTTAAAGCTATTTCTCATAAATCCACAGGTTAAACACAAGAAATTTGTACCATAGGATAAAATAGAGATATGTTATTCTTGGAGGATAATTTAAAATAATAAATTTAAATATACTCCAATGTTTTGAAATTAAGGGATTGTTTGTTTTTTCCACATAAGACTTAATAATGTTAAATTATATCTATTAAGTTGTTTTCATTTTTTTTTAAAGGTTAAACCATTTAAATCTATCAAAAAACAACCGAAAAATTAAGTAAGAATTTGTAACTTTTCATTTAATTATAAATCATTTAATGACATTTAAAAGTTTTTATTTCAAATTCATCCTCCTTAAAATAACATAATTTCAAATTTATCATAATTTCATATTACTCAATTTTTTTCCCTTAATACTTACAAAAAAAATATATTTGAAAAGTAAAATCTAAATATATTCTATCCCAAATTATCTTGGAATTAAACTAATATATTTTAATTATAATTTAAACATTCATTTTTTAATTGTTTTCTTAAATATATTTATATATTTAAATATATAAAATGGTTAATACTATTATTTTTTAATCATATTTTAACTATGAATAAAATATGATTAATATCTATATTAAAAATATTTTAGAATTTATTAAATTATTTATTTTTAAATATTTATATTACATTAATTAAATTACATAACAATAAATAGTTAAAAATAGAATAAATGTCAATTCACTAGTTTTCAAATAATTTTAAATTTAAAAAATAAATAAATTT
>CM034473.1:16741323-16797768 GCA_019925255.1 Litchi chinensis | reverse complement strand
ATAATATATTCAGAGATAAGGAAAAAAAACATATTATTTAGATTTCATATTTCAGTCACTATTTAATTTTCAATCTTTAACAGCACTATTCAGTCTTCAGATAAAAAAATAAATGATCTCTAAGTAAACAATCAAAAGTTTTTGCTTTTTCTTTCAAATTTGTTTTCAGTACTTTTAAGTTATTTGACTATTTTTAAAAATAAAGACAATTTGTTGGGTCCAATTTTGACCCTTTCTAAGTGTTAAGTGGAAAAATGACCTGTTAAATGACTCTGTTAGTTAAGGTGTCAACTAGGCCTCAATTATTAAAAAAGAAAAAGGCCTCGATTGATGCCAAAACTTGTTTGTTCTATCCAAGCCTTTAAGTTGTGAGTTGTGAGGATCCAACTTTGACTTTTAAGGTTCATGAGCCTAGAGAGTTTAGCTTCAGGACAAGATTAGGCTTAAAAATAGAAAACAAATAATTAAAAATTTACATGAACAATAAGTTGAGGCCCAACGAGCCTTCCAAACCTATGCTGGAAAGCTCGCTTTGTACAAGGGCAAGGCCTTATGAAAATCAGTGGTGATATTTTCATCCCTCATAAATTATGTATACACATCTTTCATAAAGTACACATCATCAAAACTATAAAAAAAATCTCTAATTTATAAATAAATCCCAATTAATACCAATATTACCCTTCTTGTATTATTTTCATACTATATTTTTATAAGTATAACTCACTATACTTATTTTGTTATCTAATTAATTTTGTTAAAATTCTGAGCTTTTTTTCCAATAGATAAGGTAAGTAGATTGTGATTTTCTTCTAATAATAATTAATTTAAAACTTATCATTTTACAATCAATTTCTTAAGTACAATTAATTTGTATTCTGTTATACCTATTTTTTGGACTACAAAAATGGGCTGGTAAAAGCCCAAAGAACCAGTCAAATAAACTGATCCAACTAGCTCAGCTCCTCAGCATCCAGCTCGCAGCTCGCAGCTCAGCTCTCAGCTCTAGCTCGCTCAAGCTCCTCAGCATCAGCTCTCAGCTCAAGCTCTCAGTATCCAGCTCGCAGGTCGAGCTCGCAGCCTCAGCTCCAGCTCGCAGCTAGCTCAGCATCTAGCTCTCAGCTCTCAATCTCAGCTTAGCTCAGCTCTCAGCTCTTAGCTCTCAGCTCCTCAGAGCTCAAGCTCTCAGCTCGCAGCTAGTTAGCTCAGCTCGCAGCTCTTCAGTTAGCTCAGCCCGCAACTAGCTCAACATCCAGCTCTCAGCTAGCTCAACTCGCAGCTCCTCAGCTAGCTCAACTCGCAGCTCCTCAGTTAGCAGGATGGAGCTCTCAGCTCTCAGGTCTCATACCAACGAACTCCATGCTATTCCAGATCCCGAGGAGCAATTAATGTAGTATGACAATATGATAGAATTATTAGTCAATGCAATAAATGTTATGTCAGAGTAGTTGATTTCTTTACATATACATCACTCAATTGTAACCCATTTTCCTCTATAAATAAGAGAGATTTTCATTGTAAAGGGAAGAGCTGAATCTTAGTATGACAGTCACTTTGAAAAATATATTAAGAGTGACCCGTGGATGTAGGCACCATTGCCAAACCACGTAAAAATTTATGTGTACAATTTCTTGTTCTTCCTCTCTCCTCTCTTTGGTGTGCTTTGTGATTGCAGGTATTGGGCTTGGGATCTTTCGTCTACCGTTTCCGAACGTCAACATATTCCTTTAAAAAAATGATATTTGAAAAAAAAAAATAATTTAGAGAGGTTAGAATTTGAAAGGTAAAGAGAGAGTTTTATCTTAGTTTAATTTTTGATCAGGATTTAATTTTTAAAGTTATATGATAGTGTTTAAACAAGTTGCTTGTTATTTGATCAAGATGTTTTTTATTTTTTTATTTATTTTTATTTTTTTATAATCTTGGTTTAATTGATAGATTGTATTATGAATAAAAGAAGTTTGAATTAATTGATAATTTCTTATGAAGTATTTGGAATAAAATAAATTTCTTAATATATGTTCTTTTTTTTTTTCAAACATGTTTTCCTTTTTTAATTTTTTTTTAACTAAGTACAACAATTTCATCATGATTTTGATTTGTTCTCAAAATTTTGTAATTATTTATTTCCTTAAATATTATTTAATATTTGAAATTAGTATTTTAAATTAATTCTCCATATTCTATAATTAATTTATTTCTTAAAAATTATTTGATATTGAAATTAGAATTTAAAAGAGAAATTAAGGATTTGAGAAAATAAAAAGGTTTTATCATATACATGGGGAAGCGATTAATATTTGTTGGTGTAGTTATAAATTATTTATTTGTTTTAGTAATTTTATTTTTTTAAGGATAATATTGAATTTTTAGAAATATATTATGTTGGGGGTGTATATACAATTTTTTAGCGGCGTAAATATCGTTACTATACAAAAGTTTTGAGGCTTGACTCGTAATTGGGCTTTAAAATTTAAGCTTCGCCTGACCCATCTAATTGACATATCTACATTAAGCAAAAGAGGGCAAACTACAATCAAATACCTAGCATTTGGCAAATGTGCATTGAGGCATGCTTTTGCTAAAACTATAGAAAAGTACCCTTGATATTCAAAAGTCAATCGTTTATAAATCCTGGTTATATCTCCATTCTCTAGATAGTGAGTGTGCGTATAACAAAGTGTGAGTAACAGGCGCACATGGTAAATAAGAAAATTTGAGTTGTCAATGTAATTAATTTGAGCAATAATTTTTCAATGGGAAAAACCTGTACAGTTTAACCATCAACAAAAACATATGCTAGTTTGAATATGATTATCACTAACTAAAACATTCAACCCAAATATAACTAAAATAGTAAATTATAATTCAAGCAGAGCAATTATTTCTATTTTATTGTAATTTATCCCTCTACTGTTAGTGTAACTTTATTAAAATTGACAGTAAACAGTATAAATATGATAAAAGATTCAAATATCCTCATTTTCTAATGATTTTTTTTAAAAATTTAAATATAATTAAATAAAAATAAAAAATAAATAAACAAAAATTTTTTATCAAATCTCCATCGTCCATCTTAAAATGGACGGTGGAGATAATTTGAAAAAAATTAAAAAATTAAATTGATTTTTTTTAATCATGGGCGCTTTAAAAAGTTGAAAAAATAAAATAAAATAAAATAACTTTATTTTTTACTCCTTTCTTCTTCTTCCTCCGTCAGTCCACCTCCTCTTGTTCTTCTTCTTCCCCCAACAGCCCTCTCATCTCCTCCATTGCGTAAATCTCCTCCTTCCCTCCGTATCCCTTTTCCTTACTCCTCTTCCCTCCTTCTCCTCGGCCATGAAATCCTCTCCAAGTTCCTGAACTTCACGAACCCACGAACGTTGAAGCTCTTCACCAAGTTGTCTCTATACAAACCGAATTCAATTCCTTGGATTCGACATTCTCTTCTTCGTCTGCTAATAGGTTGAAGAATTTGGAGTCTATTTCGTCTCCAGGGACGTAGACGATGTTGCGGATGCGTTACCAGTTAAGTAGGTGACCATGAAGGTGGGACTAGAGGGCAAAACAGTCTTTTACCCTCAATTGATGGACGAACCCAGATGAACCTTTATATGGGTTTTGGATGGTTGATGCATTTAGGGTTGATCTAGGTTTCAGATGGTTGATGAATTTAAGGTTCAGTTGGGTTTCTATATATATATATATTATATAATCAGATGGAGATGGTTGATTTGGAGGTTTTTTTTTTTTTTTTTCAATTTTTTTCGATTGATGATTTTAATTCTGGGATAATTTTGATTCTAGAATGATTGTTGATTTTGATTCTGGAGTTGATGATTGAAGGTGGCTGATGATTTTGATTTTGGAGTTTGATGATTGAATTTTTTCTTTTTTCTCTTTTGTTCAGTTATTGATTGTAGGATAATGATTTTGATCTTGGGATAATTGATGATTCAGATTGAAGATTGTTTTTTGCCCAAACTTGATTCTTGGATGATTTTGTTTTCAATTTATATATATATTGTTATATGTATTTTCTGGACTCACTCAATGAGCTGGTAAAAGTTTGATAAAGACCCATTAAGTTAACTCAATACAAAGGTCCAACAAGTCAGCCCAATAAGATCACTCAGAAGCCAAAACCCAGTTATCAACCTCAAGCCCAGTGAGCTCTACAGCTCGTCCTAGTAAACTCTTCAGCTCGCATCAGTAAGCTCGTCTCAGCCTGGTTAAATTGTACAGCTTGTTCTATGCATAGCTCGCTCATCAACGAGCTCGAGTTCAAGGTCGCTCCAGACAGTGAACAGTTCGCCAATGGACAGTTAATGCAAAATATTCCAAATATGGCAGTTACCCAATCTAATAGTGATTCTCTCACCAAATATGGAAGTTAATTCAAATTCAAATTCAGTCAACATTATCTCGGATATTACGGAGCAGTTTCCTGATTTTATTCTAACTGATTAGAAAATGTAATTAATTCATGATTCTCTTCCTATTTTGTTGCTTCCTAATCTGTAACAACTCTTCCTCTATAAATAGATACTGAAATCATTATAACAGGGATATACAGAGTAATATACTGTCACTCTGCAGAATTTTAGAGAGACAGCCGTGATGAGGCGCACTCGCTGAACCACGTTAAAAATCTCCTTTTCTTGTGTTGTTCTTGGTTTTTTACTTTCTTTTTCTCGATTTCTGTGTTTTCTTACATTGATTGCAGGTACTGGGCATTGAATTCTCGTCGACTGGATTTCAACGTCGACATATATATATATATATATATATATATATATTGAATTCTCCACGTTTTCAATTTGTTCCGATTGAAGATGATTTTTTCTTTTTTTAGGGGAGGGGGGGTTTGGAGATTTTTTCGATTAAAAAAGATTATTCAAAGTTTTAATTTTTATTTAATTTTTTTATTTTTTTCAAATTATTTTTTTTTTTTTTTTTTTAATTTTTTTTTTTTTAAATTTTTTAATTAAAAAAAAAATGTTATTTGATTTATTTTGAAGTTTTAAAATTCATTTAAAAGAAAAATTTTAAAAATGTCAAAGGACAATTCTATCCCTCAATAAGTTAACTCTAACGGAGATCTACTAATGACGGGAAATCAATTGCAATAAAACTAAAACAATTGCTTCGTTTGAATTATAGTTTTATTGGATAATAAAATTGTAATTTGCTCTAACTAAAATGATAAACTTACTCTATAATGCTCATTTTTGCTTACATACTGATAGAATATCATAATATAACCTTACACTCATCCATTATTTTAGTTCATTTTTATTCCTTACCAACATAGAGTTGATAAAAGCTTATAAAAACCGATACTGAGCGTTTTTCCCCTTTATTTCAACCAGAAGAAGAGCTCCTAAACATTCTCATAATGTAAGGATTGGCGTACGGCAACAACCAATAAACTTTGTCCATTACATTCGTCATTAGTTTTGATTCTCTACTCTTCTACTATTAACTTTTCCTCTTCTTACTTTCAAAAAAAAAATAATAATAATAATAAATAAATAAAAACTTTTCCTCTTCTTTTTTATATTGCACGTATAGCTTTCTTTGTGAAGCGCCTTTTTTTTTTCCTTGATGGTTGTGCAAGAATGGTCCTTGCTAATATCTTCTTAACTTGTTTTTTTTTTATTTTATTTTGTTTCTAATATATCCTTTATTAATTTTGATAGATTATAGTAGCACTGATGCTATTAGGTGTGTCTTGTAGTATTGACACTTCATCCAACAAATTATAGACTCATCACATGCTCTTGTATTCCGGGCGCCTCACCTGGTACCGTGTAAGATGTACTTCTAAATAGTGGGCATACCCCACAAGAATAAAGGATTCAACGTTTTTCCATTTCTTAGATTCTTAACCTTTCATAATAAACATTTTTATACACTCCCTCAAAGTACTCTTCATTCCATTTGGGTACTTGTGCGAATAATCCTACTTTGTGATGTAAATTTTATACGTATATAATAAAATTTATTAAGTTTTATGTTGACAAAAAATTATATAATTCATACACTTGTCTTATATTAAATGAAAAATTTCCTAAGAAAATGTATATATACACCTGTATTAGTAGAGTTTATTTAACAGTTGACAGAGAAATAAATTAACCACTTGAGCTAATAATAGATATGTAAATTCACATATTCTACACTCATTTAAATTAATAAATTAAACTGGTTACCAGATAGGTGCACTAGATTTAATTATAAATAAGCATTTTTTTAATTAATATAAACAAGTATATATATATATATATATTTTAAAACACAATTATCAATATCTCTCTCTGCTCGCCAAACAGATAGAAACAACGGTAACTTGTCGACATTCAAACCACACACACAGTCGATCATGAAAATAAATAATAATAGTAATAAAATTCAACGAATTAGCGCGAAACAACAACACGAAAAAATGCTTTCATTTCCCGTCACGCCTTCTCTCGTCCACCACTACCACAACCGTCTCTTTCTTCGCAAGG
Organism: Litchi chinensis; assembly: GCA_019925255.1. Taxonomy (NCBI): domain Eukaryota; kingdom Viridiplantae; phylum Streptophyta; class Magnoliopsida; order Sapindales; family Sapindaceae; genus Litchi; species Litchi chinensis. The sequence continues at coordinate 16,791,253 of CM034473.1, read as the reverse complement.
CCTTCACCGTCCGACTGTCCTCACCAAGCCTGCAAGAAATAGAAGAGTCGAAATCAACGGCTGAGAAGAATTTGAGGTCGGAACTGTACGCAGCAGGTCCTTTGCCTGGAATTCGCGCGGCAAAGAGAGTGGTGTTGGTGAGGCACGGGCAGAGCACGTGGAATGAGGAAGGTAGGATCCAAGGCAACTCAGATTTCGCTGTTTTGACGAAGAAAGGCGAGGCTCAGGCTGAAACTTCTAGACAGATGCTCCTCGATGACTCCTTTGACGCCTGTTTCTCTAGGTCTCTTCTCTCTTCAACTCTCAATCTCACTTCAGCTTTTGCTAGTTGACGAGGACACTCTAGTACAGTTAATTTTTGCTAGATTCAAAGTTAGTGGTATTCAAGTATTGAGATAAATGTGTATAGATGTCTAGTATGAGTAGTCAGTTATCACTTGAAACATCTTTTGTTTTGCGCGAAAATTGGAATTGTTTTGTTTTTTAGCCTCAAAAGGATGGTTGTGATCAAATGCTTGTATAGATGTCTAGTATGAGTAGCAGCTTAAATTTTTGTGGACCGATTAGCTATTGAAAGTTGGGAGACAATGTTTAGTTGGAAGGGGAATAAAAGAGGGAAAAACGAAGTTTTCTTTTCATTTTTGTTGGATAGGATGGAAGGAAGAGGATATTACTTAAAAGTTTGACCCAAAAGTTTAATATAATAGAAAAAGACTCAGTTGTAATATTTAAGACCGAGGTTGATGGGATTTATGATAGGTTAACCGAGGAAAAGAAAATGATTGTTACTGTAGATGTTTAGCATCTTAAACCAGAGAAGGGAAAATAAACTATTGTAGGATAATCTGATTATCCCAATTAATATGTCTGCGTAAGCCTACAATGTAATTAAATTGATTATTTAATTAAAGAGTTCGGTTGCTTATTAGTAGTTATAGGTTTTATTGGGTTTTGAGGTTGGTTTGTTCTTTTTTCCAAGGGAGGAAGTAAATCGTTTTTAGATTTAATCCCATGTTCTACTAACTTGATAGAGAGGGCTTATTTTTTAATATCAAAGAACCAGGAATCTAAATACGAACCTTTTAGAAATAAATGAGAAAATCTCAATTTTTTAGAGATATTTTAGTGAATTCTATTACATGCCTTTTTTTGCTGTTTGGAAGATACTTTGAATTACACATCTGCATGTTGACATGAACATTTCATTGTCTTGGCATTCTATCTGTGAAACCTGTAATTAGGAGATATCACAAAAAGAATTGAGAAGTTGACGTCGAAATTTGAGCTGATAGAATTTCCATTTGTAGATCCACTTTGCTTCCAGAATCTGAATATATGGAACCAAATGAATACGAGCATAATTTTATTCCAGGCAGCTCAGTTGTAATTCAGATTACTCAGTGTTAATTTATTCGTTGTAGTTCTATAAGGGTTTTTATCATGTCACTGAGTAATAAATTTTCTTTCCATTCTTTCCAGCCCCTTGCTTCGATCAAAGAGAACAGCTGAAATCATATGGGGTGACCGCAAGGAGGAGATATTAACAGATTATGACTTGCGAGAAATTGATCTTTATTCATTTCAGGCAAGTTTGGGTTTGAAATCTTTATATTGTAATTGCTAGCATACAACAAGTATATAATTTTATTTTAGTTTGTTGGTGAATTTTAGGGCCTTCTGAAACATGAAGGAAAAACAAAGTATGGTGCAGCTTATCGTCAATGGCAGGTAGATGCTGCAAATTTTAACATCGACGGTCACTATCCAGTGAGAGAGTTGTGGGCACGAGCAAAAAACTGCTGGACCCAAATACTAGCCCATGAAAGCAAGTCTGTTCTTGTGGTTGCTCATAATGCTGTCAATCAGGCTCTTGTTGCCACGGCGATTGGTATTATCCCCTTTGTCCATTGCCATGTCATGTTTAGATATGAGGATATTTATTTTGAGTGCACGTCTCTCTTTTCCTTTTTCCTTCCCAACAATCAGGATTGGGGACAGAGTATTTCAGGGTTTTACTTCAGAGCAATTGTGGTGTGAGTGTGTTGGACTTTACCCCACAAGCTGAGGGAGGTTCTCCACATATTTGTCTTAATCGTCTAAATCAGGTATATGACAATTCTACTGATGAGAATCAATAAATTACTACATTGTTTAGAATAACTTTGTTGCTTGTAATAACAAGTAGAAAATTGATCAACGGTGTTAGAAGTGGGCTGCTTAGACTTTGCCTTTACCAAATATTTGATGTGATGTCTGCTCACTGTTTTGGAGTTTGTTGCTTTAGCAGTGTTGAGGTCTCTCTGCCCTCTTTTCACTATCAATTCTTAGTCCACTTCGCACTTAAAACTGTTTAATGATTGTCACTTGTAAGAAAGTTTTAGTTGTAATATATTGGGTTATGTAATGGAACACTGAAGAGTAAACTCTGTAGCATTGATAAGTACTTCTCAGAGCTTAACATGCTACCAGGATATTGTGTACTTATGAAGAAAGAGGAAAAAAGGCATGAGCAATAAAAGTTATAATAGTTATTTTGTCAACCATAAGGCTTCGTTTGTTTGTTGAGTTATGTAGTTACTTTGTCGCTAGAGCTTATGGATGCCTACATCATTGTCATATACTATTCATTTCAAAGCATGCTCATATTATGGTTATTGTTCTAATTATTTTTTGAATCATTCAGATAGTTGTGAGAATACATTTGCATTTTTTTATTTGGATTTAGTTTTTTTTTTTTTTTTCCTTTTTTTTTTAAACCTGTTATCTTTGTTAAGGTTTAATGGTTCCATATGTTCATATTTGAACCTGCAATGCTGTATTATACCATACTGTAATGATGATAATAGTCCTTATATTGGTAAGTTGTCCTTAACACAGAAAATATGGCATCAACTAACAAGATTATTATATATATATATATATATATATTATATTTTACATATATATATATTTAAAAGTTTATGATGGTAAATTTAAGTGAAGAATCCTGGAATCTTCTTAATTGATGATAAATTTTAAGTATGCAAAATCTAGTACCATAGGTACATCTACATCCTTTCAAACTCACTCACTGTGATTTTGGATGACTAACTTTAAGTGCTGTTCTTTGCTCAACTGCTGGAATTTACGTAATCATTGAACATTTTAATTTCTGGAAATATGACTTTTCTGGAATAGCAATAAGTATCTTCCATTCAGTTTCACAAGTTTCACTATTACGTAGGTTTTGCTGTCGCTTAAACAGTAATAAAATATTGTTGCAGACACCCAATTCACCAGTGGCTGCTGGAAGTTCTGGAGGCAGAAAAACTAGTAAGCGGATTATACTTGTCTGTAATGGGGCCACACAGGTTGATTCAGAGGTATGCTTGTGGAAACTTCTATTTGTATTGTTGTTTTTGTTTATAGTTTGTCCGTTTTCTCTTCAGTTCTGTTATTTTATAAGGTGTAACTGTTTATTGGATTAACAAAGAACATCAGCTGATGACATTTTATTGTGTGTAGTTCATTCATTAAATTAATAAAGAACATCAACTATTGACAAATTTCATTCATCTCTATTTGTACTTCATATGATGTCCAAGGTTTTTGAACATTGACTTATGAGGGTGGACAAATGTATATCATTTGGTATAACTATGGACAACTAAAATGCTGAATCAGTAAGGTATGTCATTGGAATGACAAATTCCCGTATTGCTGTTCCATGCAGTATTGTGGATCAGGAAATGGAGTATGTCATTGCAATGATTAAGGAAATATCATAGTAATTGCATGGTTCCTTTGAAAACTCGTGAAAAGTTATATGATAATTGATGTTTTGATTTTAATATTCGTATTAGGAAAAAAAGCTATTATAACTTACATAATGCAAAATGAATTAAAACTGGTATAGAGAGTAGTCTATGATTTTGTCTGCTGAGGTTTACTGTTTTCCTCCCTTGGAGGCCATGTTCGAATTTAAATAGCTTATATTTTGGTTAGAGAAGGCCATGTCCTATTACTGCTCCGATAGAGTAGAAAATCCAGCTTTTATGCTTGAAGTGACAGCTCTCAACATCTGGATAGACGACATTTAGTTGGCAGCTTGACACTTTTACTATTGCATCTGCAACTATTACTAAACCACTAGCATAATATAGGCCATGCGAATGTGGTATTGGACGTGTTTATTGGAGATCGACTATCTGATAAATGATGCCTAAACTGTTTTTATGTCTCATATCATTCTGTTCTCCCATCAGTTGTTATTTCTTCCTTTATTGATGTGAGGGCCATAAATCCCCCTATGGTTGAACAGGCCAATTTTTCATACTCAGCAGATCAGCCTTTGAATATGCTTGGGATAATACAGGTATAGTGCTCTTATCTTCTGTCTGAGGAAGGTTACACTGTCATATTATATAATTATTCTGCGGATGCTTGACAGTCCCAGAAAACTGCAGAACTGCTTCTTGATTTGAAACTGAGCTCCATAGTCAGCAGCCCAGAAAATGCTTGCATTGAGACAGCCAAGGCCATCTCCAAAGTAAGCTTGTAATCATTGTTATTTATGAGAAAGCCTGGAGTGAAAACTTGTACTGAAGGCAGCTGTATTAATTGCTAGGGCCAGGTTGAGAGGGAAATTTAAATTCTTTGTGGAAGAGCATTATTTTTTAACAGTATCTGTGCTTTTCTTTTTTTTTTTAATTTTTTCTTTCTTCAATTTACTTGAGGACTGCATTGTAGGTGCAAGAAGCTGCAGATTGCTTGGGTGCTGATTGTGTACCACGTTATGTAGAGATGAAGCAAATAGAAGACCTTAGATTAGAAGACATCCTTCAGCAATCAAAGAAGGCAAGACATTTGAACTTGATATTCCAGAATATCTATACCTTTAATAAACAGTTTAGTTCCTAAAATCGGGACAAATCGAAATCAAAATTTGAAATCTTACAAGTTATGATAACTCTAGAGATTAATATAATTGTCATGTGATTACATCTTGTCTATCTGTCACATGTTTATCTCAACATCTCCATGACATATAGGACATAAATTATGATTAAGATGCATTGTGCTCTCTTTCTCCTCCTCTTCACCTGTCTGCTATGGCCGAAGTTTAACCTTATTAACATGAAGATCTGTTATATGCATAGTTAAAACCTTCACATGAAGCTGTATTATAAGCATAGCTAGAACCTTGGACATTGAATCTCAAAAGCATGCATGCATGATTGCATTGTTGTAGCATTTCTTGCCAAGTGAGAATAATTTGCTTTCGTCTTATCATTTCTCTGCTTTTCCCACAGGATAAATTAGAAGTTCCACCTTTTCAGCCTGGTCGGTTAAAAAAATTTAAGGATGAAGTCTTGTCAACATTGTGGAATCAGTCTGGGAAAGCATGGCAATCACTGCTGACTGAACTGTCCGATGAATCTGAGCCAGAAAAAATTGTCGTTGTAGTTGGACATCCTGCAGTTCACATAGCATTGATGGGACAGTGCTTGAACGTGACCAAAGAATGGATGGGATCATTTCATCTTGATGCAGGGAGCATAAGTGTTATAGACTTCCCTGATGCAGCTAGCGGAAGAGGAATCATCCGTTGCATAAATTACACTGCCCACTTGGGCAGATGGTCGATTCCCATTACAAGATCAGCTGTGGATGATGAAGAGTTCTAATTTTGAATACAATAATTAATAGCTGTAACATTAACTGGAAATGATACTTACAGTGTCCAACTGTTGGACTTATCAGACACTGGCTCCGATCATGAAAAGTGTTTTAAAAAGAAATGTATGTGCCTTACAAATGGAAGATGGTCACTTCTATCAGTTGTATGTTAGATGGATGCAACACGTCCTTTGAAAGGTGTACAAAATTTTCTCAAATTTTGGTATAAGCATGACTTTAGATAACGACAAAAGATACTGTTAGCTAGGTTTGTTGGTGTTAGCTTACAAGTGAATAAAATATATATTTTCTTTTGTTTGCCTTTGTGTAGTTTTGTAAAGTTGTTTTTGAAAACTATTATTAAAAATAAAAATTAGATTTTTGAAATTGAATATGTTTGAATATGAAAATAACAGGAACTTGTTTAACATTCTCTCCGAAAAAGGGGGAACTTTTTAACATGATTCTGAATATGAGAAAAATAGTTAATCTGAAGAAAATAAATTTTTTATAGAAATTTTAAACTATAGAAAAGTATTTTAATTATAAATATATATATAAAAAGATAAACGTTTTGATTTTCTTGAAACAATTTAGAGAAGACACTTGTTTTTATTTTTTATTTTTGATTATATGACATCATTTATGGATCAGACTATTATCAAAATCAGGTTATATATAAAATATCAAAATACTAACAAGGCTACTATCGAGATTAGTCTAATGGTGTATTTACTTCATGGATTGAGGAATGAGAATGGAGAATGAGATTGATTGATATTGTGTTTACTTGCTTAAAATTCATTTTGTAATGAGAATGAAAATGTCAGTCCCACATCAATTTAGAGTTGTGGAATAAGAATCTCATTCCTCTCAATCTACTTGGGAATCTCATTTGCATTCTTTTGTTAAGATGAAAAGTCTCTTGTATATATATTTTTAAAAAAACCGTTTTATTTGATATTAAAAAAAATGCATATTATAATAAAAAAAAATGCATACCATTGGTTTTTCATCATCAATTTCTTAATTATTATAATGGACTATTAAAATAATATGCAGTTTTTTATTTATTATATTAAAAAAATACATATTATAATAAAAATTACACACTAGGTTAGTGGACTATTACAATAATATGTAATTTTTTTTTATTATAATATACAATTTTTTATTTGATATTAAAAAAAACTGTATATTATAATAAAAAATTGCACACTATTATAATTAATTCATAATTTTAATTAAGGGTATTTTTGTAACTTATAATTAATCTATTTCGATTCCAAAGTAAAGTAAACAGTTCAATGAGAATACTGCTAATTCCAATTTCGATTCATGCAGTTAAGGTAAACAACTTATCCTGATTTTGATGCTTTATTTCAATTTCAAATCATTTTGATTTTAGATCATTCTGATTTCTATTCGATTCCTTTAAGTGAAGCAAACGCACCATAGATATAAAAAATCTGAATATTATCAAGGCCAGTCTAGATGAGACTCGTATAACACGACTTAGATCTTATGGTTAGATTGCTGAGAGCTTGAGATTTAAACCTGCCGCTTGAGTGATAGGGTAGATGGGAGATGGTTTACCACTAGACTATTTCGCTTTTCTCGGGAATACTCTTGTTGATTCATCTACTTTTATGTTTGTAAAAGCATAAAATCCTTTAAAAAAAAAATGAAATATGTGGAACTGTGACAAATGGGCTGGGCTACTCCAAGCAAAAGGTGATGGGTTGGTATGAGGAAGCCCAGTCCGGTAAAGAGGAAGCACATGAAGATTTTGAGGCAATTGGATGTGGAGGTTTTAGGGAGGTTTAGGGTTTGAGCAGAACGAAAATGGGAGTAGCTACAATTGCAGGAAGATGCACTTGCAATTTTGGCCGTTCAATTCTCAGAACAAGAAAAATTGGCGCCAATTTCAGTGTCCGCAGCCAGAGTCGCAACCTCCCTGCTCCTTCTCCTTCCAGGTACGCCTCGCCACCTCTTCTTGCATTCATGTTTAGTATATTTATAGTATTTCTGTGTTTTTGATATTGTTAGGTTGCTTCGACGAGAATTGACCACCCTCCTTCCCGTCCACACCGCCATTTCAGCTGCTTGTCTGGTCTCCAAGCTCCCCTCCGAAGCAACCTCCTCTATTCAAGGTTTATCTGTTTTACAATTTTATTAAAAGAACTGGTTGTATTGTAACCTGTTATGTTATGAGTAGAGTTTTCACTGCATTAGCGTCACATGTTGATGTCGAGGTGTTTACCACATGAAATTCAGCGTCTATATGTGTTTTACTTGTGCGTAATGTGGTTTATTGCTTTTATAAATGAGAAGATATTATTACGATGAAACAACAGATCACTGTAAAAGAAAATGACTGGATGGATTATGTCGAGCTGGTTTTTATGATGTCAAGGATTAGTTTAATGTGAATGGGAAACCCTTCGGGGAAGGAAATTCGTACTAATATATATATATGCACACACACACATATATTTAAGGATTATGAAAAATTCACCGGTTATAGGAATGGGAGAAGATTTTGCTGATATTCTATGTGCTGTAGATTTATTTTAATTTTTATTTGATGAGGTTTTTCGTTTTCTTACTTCATGTAGGTGTAATTTCCAATAATTTATTTTTATTTCTTTTTTGTTCTTTGGGGGATCATGTACGTAACTTAAGTAGATCTTAAGATGTGCTCTAACCTCTGTGCCAGCTTTGCTGCAATTGAGGCCAGTTGGTTTAATGATTATGGACTCATAATAAAGTTATTGCAATTGACATAACTGTAATTTGAGTTAGCATTGGGTGACTCAAAAATAGTAGAGTTGCATATATACTTTCAGAGGTTCAGAGCTGAAGTTGTTGATTTACTAAATCTGGTTTCAAGATATTTTTGTAGCCAGGAAAGGGGTTTGCCCATTCCATGTGAAGTGGAACTCTAAAAAGTAAAGAGGGGCTATATGCTTTATCTGCTGTGTTATCTGCCTGCATTTAATGGAATAATTGATAATGTATTTGCTCTTACCGGGATAAGTGTACTTGTGATACTAACTTCTTTTTGTAACCCAATGACAGGTAGATTTGCTAATTATCTCAGTCCGATCTAGCAGCAACTGCTTGCAAAAATCAAAGCTGTCTTGTTTCAAATCTGGAATGCTGTTTGGTACTTTGAGAAATCAGAGTTTGGAATTTCCGATGCCGCTGAACATATTTGTTAACAATCTTTGATTTAGTTCTTGGAATTTTCCAACCTGTTATGTGATAATTTAACATTTGATGAGTGATATGATGTCTTTATAAGTTTGCAAACATGTCCGTTCGATCATTAGATATTTAGGTTTTGAATAAAGGAAGTGATGATTATCAGGCTATGGTTATGGTAGTAACAACTAACAATTTTATTCACATTAGTGCAGATGTCTGCTGCTGATGTAGTTTCAGTATTAGAAACTGCTGCCAGCAGCAGCCTCTGGTATTAAAGATATTATTTCTGGGAAATAGTTTTGGAAAATAGTTGTTATGGTTGGTATATATTGGCTTTATAATTTGTTGTATACCTGTAAAGTAACGTTGCCCAATGTTGGATTTACATCATCTCCCTACTCATGATAAAGATGACGTGTCAATTCTATTGAGTTTAACAAGTTTGGCCATTTTTCTTTGGAAATCTTTTAGGAATGTTAAAAATATCAACCAATGATTGCCTCACTTAAATGTTAGTACTATTTTTGTCTCTGCAAAAGTTGACAAGGGAAATCTATGTGATTCAATTTGGCTTATCCGGTGAAAGAAACATAAAGAGCTTTGAAAAAAATGTACAAGCACATAAATAACTGATTTTGTTATCCTGTCAGTTAAGATTTGGCTCTTTCAGCTAGAAATTAGCAATATCAAATTCAAGCATGTTTCTTTTGATCTCAGGGACAATTAAATCATGGAGGAAGTACTGTGGTGTTTTTATGTAACAATTCAGTTCAGCGTATTTTAGGGGTGTCAGAAAGTTCTTAAAAGGTCAGAAGGGAATTCTAGTTGTTTCCTATCCAAAAAAAAAAAAAAAAAAAAAAAAAGGAAGAAGAAGAGAGAGGATTCTAGTTAGTAGTTGTTGCTGTCAAGGTGTTTCAACTACTTTATAGGAGTGGTGCTAGGTAAACATGCAAATTTTAGAAGAAACATCTACCAGCTGACCTTTGCTAAATCTAATCCGAGTTCAGTTTGTCAAGAGATAAACTTCTAAGAATACTTGGTATTTCGATTTGGCATTTTTTACAATATTCATTTTATATTGGTCAGGATGCTTGTATTTTATTCATATCCAAGGAAATTGAAAGAGTTTAGGAAGAGAATTCTCAAAAACAGAAAAGAAGAAAAAGGGAAAAAAAAAAAAAAAAAGAAAAGAGAAAGAAAAGAAAAGAAAAGAAAGGAGTCTAGAAAAAAGGGAATTTAAAGTGGGGGTTTGGTGCAAGTTGTGTGATCTGTATATGTAAGAGCTTGCATATTGATGTTGGAATGACAGTTATATTTTCTAACCTAACAGCATAAATACTTTTGCAGTTGTATCTATCTTAAGCAACAAGCAACACTTCAAAAGTAAACAAAATTCCTTTGTTCTGCAATACTACTGGATAATGTTTCTGTTTATTTCTACTTCTAGTTGCTTTCATGATATAGTGGTTATTGTGATCACATGAAATGAGCCTACTTTCTTTCTTCATCTACTTGAAGCAGTTGTTCCTTTTCATGCTTTGCAAAGGCTAATTTCTATGTTCTTTCCTTTTGCCTGTCGACCAGGAAGAGCTCTTAAATTTGGTCAAAATTGAAAGTGAATTAGTTGTGTTAATTTTTTGTATCTTGGCAATGTAATTTTTGTAATTTTTCTATATTCTCTTTTTCTCTCTTCACCACACTTACTTTGGCTGAGGTTATATGCCTACTGGGAATATACAATGTTTTTGTAAAAGAAGACCGGAGTCTTTATGATGAATAGAGACTTATCATTGCCTTGTGGCTACTCGAATGAGTTTAGATTCTGGTAGTTGAATCATATTGATCTATTATGTGGGAGAAGAGGTTAGGCCAAAAAGATTGCGACTTGGTGCTATATCAATGTAAAATTGTGACTTTTATACTTTATTGAATTTGAAGAGATAGACTTTGTCTTTAGATTAACTCTGTCAATTTGAATGGTTAGGTTGGAAAGTTCACTTGGCGCATAAAATTTGACAATGAGGACAAGCTCAGATTTGTTTTCAAAGTTTGGCATTGAGGTTTGCAAATGCAAAATCATGCATTTGGCTGAACCTTTTGTGATAGATGATGTATAACTTTTTATTGTCCCTCTCGTTCTTTCTTTAGAGATGGAATATTTGATATATGCAGTCTACTAAATTGTATATATCTATCTTAAAAAAGAATGCCTGCAAAGAATCAAAATTGTTTTGTCAACCGAGATTTTTTTTTTTTTTGGTTGCAGTACTGATATGTAGGAACCTATTCCGAAATTATTGACATTCCAGTCAGGAATTACGACATGTGAATGAGCTAATTATATGTAGTAGCATATTGGTCTTGTCTCTGGATTAAAGACACTGTAGTACTGTCTCTAAATCTCACAGAAATAAGCCATTTTTATTTATGAAAAACTTATGTACAAAGATGTGTTGCTGAGATCTCATCTCATCACAGAGTCTTGCAAGCATCATATGAGCAAGAGGTCTTCCTCTAATTACGTTTTATATTGATTATTTCAATGACCTACTTTCATTATATTTTGCTACAAGTTTGGGCAAATTGAGTGGTTTTTCAAAGTCCAAACCGTGAAAAACATAATAAACATGATGTTGAAATTTTAGTTGGGTAGCAATAGACGTTTTGATGTTGAAATTTTGGTTGGGTAGCAAGAAACTTTTTAATATCTTATACTAAGCTATTCTATTGCTGAGATTTTAGGTCCTCAGATGTAAGTTCATTTAACCGTAACATGTCTTCCTAATGCTTATTAGGTCATGTATAACATATAAGAATCTATTCACTTACATACTCTCTAAATAGTAGATGATGAATAAGCCTTGCCTGAGAATTGAGATGATATCTGTATCTGGTGCAAGATAGAAATAGAGTTTATTATATTTAATTTTGTCACTTTCATCAATTAACTTGCAAATTTCAGTTAAAACGATAAACAGAATCTGAACAGCTTCCAAGAAGCAACAAATCTATTGGACTTCTCAGTTGCTAAATTATATATAATATCCTTGACTTGTTAAATTAAGTTTTTATTAATGCATCATTATATTATAGTTGTTATTTTCTTATAAGAATTGGCTTGGAAAACTAGAACTGCACATGCAACTAGTAGATGAGATGTCACATTGTATTTGATTAATAAATATTACCAGAAAACAAAAAATTAATTAACTATGCTCCTGGGGATGTGAGGATTGAAGAAGTCTCTGCACGGAAAGAAGATGGAAAGTGTTTGATTGGATGTGTGTGTGTGTGTGTTTGGGATAAAAAAAATTGAATAAATTAAAAGGCTGACCATACTGTTTTATTATATAGTGGCAACTTGTGAGGATCTTCAATTGAATTATGTACAAGTCAGCCTTAGCCCTTAGCTTTAGGGACTGGTCTGGAGTTGAGTGGTACAGTCTAACATCATAAGAAACAATTTCTGCTTTATTTTTTACTAGGAACTTCATCATTATTAATGAGCTCTGACTTAATTAATTCTCTCTAATCGTCACAGAAAATTCATTTCCCATTCTTACCGACCATACAACAAAAAACTCCATGCCGTTTAGAGATCTTAGAAAATTCTTTATCATTACAAATGAAACTAGTGCTAAGAATTGAAGATCTTCGAAAAAGATAGGATGATTTTTGGGCATCTGGGTATATTTTAAAAAGAATTGAAATCGAGAGGTATGTGTCTCTTGATCATCTGATAAGGTTATTTGGCATACCTGACTATCTTGCATATAAAGATTTGCTTGAGCTTATTCTATTTTCTACAAAATTGATCTGGCATGATGGAAAGTGAGCAAAGCGACTGACGACATCAATTAGACCAGCAGAGATTTCACAAATAAAAAATAACAAGAGGCGTGTTTGATTCTCTCTCTCTCTATTTTTAATTGTTCTTTAATTCCCCATCGTTTATTCTATTCACTCTTCATTTCCTTTCGTTTTAGAAAATTAAATGTCTCGCTTTAATATATTGTGTTCACAAACCTTAGTCTTTTATGTCAGCTTGCAGATTCTATTATTCTAAGAAACACAGTTGGCTAGGAGAGTTTACCGTGTCTTGGTGTGTTACTCCATCTTGTAAGTTGCAACATTCACAGCACATTTGTACTTTGTGAATAAGCATAGATTCATTCCCCTTGATCAATCAAATTCATTTTCATGAGCTGGCCGTTAATTTCTCCCACAATTCCTTCGTCCACTCTATTTCTCTGGTTTCATAACAAGTTGGGCAGTTTCAAACCTTAATTTGGTACATGTTCATATCTCTTTAGGACCACTTGCCATGCTCTATGCATATATATATATATATATATATAATAATTTCTCCCACAATTCCTTCGTCCACTCTATTTCTCTGGTTTCATAACAAGTTGGGCAGTTTCAAACCTTAATTTGGTCCATGTTCATATCTCTTTAGGACCACTTGCCATGCTCTGTGTATATATATACATAGTTTAAAATATTCGTGATTTTCACGATATTTCCGTCGATATTTTCGTAAATCAAGGATACCGATATCGATAGGGGGTGTAATCTCCTATCCGTTAAAATATCCTGAAAATATCCGTGATATTTCCATAAAATATCCTTTTCGTGAGCTTGTAGTATAAATTTTACAAAATATTGAGGAAATTTTCGGAAATATCCGTCGTGAAATATCCTAGAAATATCGGTTAAATTTTCATAAAATAAAAGTGAAATTTAAACTTTTCAAATAAGAATTTGTTAAGCTTTTATCAAATAAATAAAGTAAGTTTTCAACCCACGTGAGGAATCTTATTTTCGTCAAGAATCTTATTATTATATTTCATTTTGTAGTCAAGCTTAAGCATCTCATAATTGTTATTATATTTTAATAGTAAAATATGTCATGATTGCTATTATATTTTTTTAAAAAAAACTCCTAAGCCCTTGTTATGTTTTCATTTTTATTTTCAAGTGTTATTTTCGTCATCTCTTTGTTCAAAACTTCAAATTACAAGCTAATTTTTGAGAAACTTGTTTACAAGCGACAACCAAAACACAAAATGTAAATTGGGATGTCATCATCCAATGAAGATAACATTTCAACTACTTTTGAATCTATGAGTTTAGGGACTAGTGATGATGGATATAGAAGTTTTGGGATCTCCAATGATCCTTATACACAATTTCCTATCTATGGACAGATGGTGAGAAGAAATCAGAAAGCTTATTCATAGCATGTTCGTGATTATATTCAAAACTATTCAAATTATATGTCATGGTATCAGTATTGTATAAATCTAGATGCTAGCTATACCATGTATGAATCACCTAGGACTTCATTTTGATATTAAAATTTGCATGATTTGTGTGATGCAAATTAATTGAAAAGTTTTAATGGAAGCTTTTTATATTTTCATATATCTCCGCTGTATATTATATCCATATTCATACCTTTTAGTTGTTACTTTTTAGATAAAATATGATTTTTTAAAAATATAATATGGTTTTTGGTTGTAGAAATGATTATTTTAACATTACTAAAAGTTTCATTAAAAAATATTATGTTTTTAACTAAATTTTCGTACTTTCCGTAAATTTTACGTAAATTTCCGTCGATATCGATATTTCCGTCAACATTTCTACTGAATCGTAGTACCGATATTTCTGTCGATATCGATATTTCCAACATTGTATATATATATAATAATTCTATCATAAATATTTTTTAACTTTTTAAAAGTTAGGAAAATAAATCATATTCATCCATTACATTTGAATTAAATAGGAAAGAGAATTTGTTTTAAATGAGAGAATGCAAATGATGAATTTGATTAGTTTATCCTAATTAAATTTAGAATGCACTAATGGTAGAAATATTCTCTCTCTCTCTCTCTCTCTCTATATATATATATGCATGCTAGTTCAACTAGCAATATGCTTGTACTGGATCTTGGGTTTAGGTCCTACTTACATAAGTGTGAAGGAGTTCCATTTACATTTAAGATACAGAGTTGAGGTTGGGTGCAACAAAATAGGCACTTACCTTATTTATTATGTCCTATAAGTTTTCCAACTATTCCTATTCTAACTATCAAAATTGTAAAATTCCATGTTAGTCTCCAACTGTCTGAGGTATGTGGGAAACTTTTTTATAAATGTTTTAATAGGTTTCCGTGCATGCTTTCACTTCAACATAATATTATCATGATATGTAATATAAATACATCATGTGATTTTCATTGGCCAGCGCATGGAATAATCTCTTTAAGTGACATGAAACTAGAGTTACATGAAATTGGTGGTGAATCAGAGATGCTTGATGGTCGTCTGGGTTAGTGAGAATTTCTTGGAAATAAGTAAAGCCAAAAAGAGAAAAATTCCATTTGAGTGGGATTCCATTTTCTTTTTGATTGTTGATTTCACCTTTCCTCTTGTGTTTTAGGTAGTTGGGACGGTTGCCTTTTGAATACACAACACTTTATCATAAACTAACGGGAAAAAAATAAAGTTTGGAATCAATCTTCAAATACCTCTAAACATCCCCAAAAAATGAAACTAGGCATGGATTATTACTTAATGATTGACAGATCAAATCATTATCTTAATTCGTATTTAGTAGTCTTTGCCTTTCTTCTAGGTTGCTAGCAACTAAAAGTGGAGGCTACAGCTTATAAATTAGTTATCATTTATCTATCTAATCTACAATTAGCTAGGTTGGTGCTTTAGGTTTGTTCCAAAAGGTTGGATAATTCTTTTTTTCATGTTCTAATTAAGTCCTTTCCACTCTCTTACAATTTTAATGGGGAAATTTTTATGTTGTCAAATTATCTTAGTTTTTGTAATTATATAACGTATCATGAACAACTTTTTGATAAGACAAATACTTTACCAAAAATTGGGAAAAAGGAAATTGGTAATCCCAACTGAAGTCAAATTGTCCAAAGTCAGAGGCTCTTGTCTTCTACAATTAGTACTAGCAATTTCCTAGAGCAAAGTAAAATACGAAACAATTTTTCTTGCTCACGCTATTTTTTTTTTTATATATTATATCTCCTGACATCAGGTTAAATATCTACCGGGGTTTAATAATAGAGTTTAGTTAATGAGTGGCTTGGAAATTCACTTCCAAAACCTAGAGAAAACTACCCATTGAAAAGCAAGTCGCCTTTCCACTATATCACCCACCATCCTCTTTGGTTACCCTAGTTGGTAATGCATATGTGTCAATATATTAAGATTTAAGAGTTGATATTACTTTTCAACAGAAAAGCAACGGTGAGGCCTCCATGTTTGGATGGATCCATGTAGATTAGTCTTTATTTACATTTAAAAAAATTTAGAGGTTTTCAAAGAATTTTGGAACTGTATGGATGGGCCTATATTTAACTTTAAACATAAGCAAGGTTAATGACATAAACATACTATGATTAAGGACGTGCTCCGTCAAAAAAAAAAAAAAAGGAAAATCCATAAATAACTCAAGACAATGATAAGGGGGGATAAGCATGGGACAGAAAATATACAACTATAAGATATATCAGTAATAGAATAATGAATGTGATAGTTGGAATTGCAAAGCAGCTGCAGTGAACCATGGGCAACCCCTACATCTACATATATCACAAGCTATTCATTTACATGGATCAGTCCTACTACCATCTACTTGGGGGCCATAATGGAGGGAACATGCCCCGGGCTATTCTGGGGTCCATAACCCTAAAAATATACCTCCTCGCTCAATCAAATAATGTCACAGTTGCCTTGTCTGTTTTCTTTTTATACAGATTCCCCCATCTATCCATTTCTTCATGTAAACTTTGCTTAATCTTTCTAACTAATCGTCATTATGTTTCACAAACATGTAATCATAGCATAACACCTACATATTTTGCTTACTCTAATCAGAAGCCTTTTTCTTTCTTCTTTTTTTCTGTTAATCTCTCCCTCCAACTTTTCACTTTTGGTACTTTAATGTTTTGAGCAAAGGAATTGAAATAGATGATTTTATCCATGGAGATAGTGGTGACAATTTGTGTTGTTATGTTGTATTTGTTTCGATTCAAATTAATCTATTTAATTAATTTTGTCAAAATTGGTAACTCTAATTCACTAAATTTGTCTTGGTTTTAAATTTATGTATTTGTGTCAATTTTTATGTTTTATTAATGTAATTTCTTTTAAATCATTAATGTAATTTTTTTATTTACTTTTTTTTAAATTAATTTTTTTCCTTTTGTACTTATTAATAACTATATCGGTTCGATGAAGAATTCTTATTTAAGTAATTCATACCATCCATTTATAGTAATGCTGATTCTTTTAAATTTTAGTAGTTGCATATTGTTCCATATGTAGCTATAATCCAAAAAATACTAAAAAGATGAATTCTTTCACGACTTTTATCACCTATTTAAATTCTATTTCAGTTAATTTTTATCTCATCATCATTTCATTAATAGTATGTATTTTCAGTTAAATATCGGAAAACTTACTCAACATGTCCAATGAGTCACGTTAAAACTCATAATTATAACTCATTAAAGTGTGTTTTGTGTTGGTGACGTGTTCATAGTTGATGTCGTATGAGAGGACTAATTGACCATCACATAAAAAGGTTCATGGGGCTGGCATTGATCATAAATGTTGCTTCTTCTTAATTGCAACCACATGGCATTATGTATTAAAGGATGTAACAAGTAGACCAGCTGCAATTAAAATAGTCACACTCCCTTCATTTTATTATTATTTCGAATTTTATTATATTGAAATTCAGTTGGAGCGTCAGTAATGGGATAAGAAGGAGAAAAACAAAAGAAAAGAAAAAATCTCCAGGCAATATTATACTTTGCTGTTAATCATATGCGTGTTGGGAGTAGTAGCAGTTAGTGGGTCTAAACACTAAAATTTATTTTTATGGGGCCAACCTCCATTATCATAATCTTCCCAGTGCCCTGATAATTTTTAAAATTGATTCCATCACATTTCACAAAAGACAATCATTTCTACTGCGGATATCTCCCTGTTTGACTGTTCCTGATATTACTTTTGTAATCAGTTCCCGTGCCTAGCACTATTATTATTGGATTTTAAAATGAACCCTTTAAAAAGTCCTCCTGTTAGTTTCCTCCTTTGATTAATAATTTTTACATGTCATATAATTGATCATCACTAAAGCCAAGGTCAGGGAATTAAAGGCACGCATGATCATGTCACAACCAGTGGCAGTACTCAGACCAGGTCCAACTTCTTTTGTGCCCCTTTTCTTTAAAAAAAAAAAAGTTCTTTTGAATATAAATATGTTCAATGAACTGTCAAAAGAGATTCCAGAAAGAAAGCTTGAAGGGTTCTGCCTCAATCTTCCCTTCTTTGTTTTCTCATAAGATGCAGTTTTTAAGGTGAGACAGTGAATCATATTAAATGCAAACCAGGATTTTCTTGCTTGCCTTCCATTAATGATTTATCTCCATAAATTTTTTTCCTTTTTTGAAATCAATATGAAATCAAAGAGAGAGTACCGTCCAAAAGCACCTAACTTCTCCAGCGTTTAACCTATTCATTCCCTCTTAGTACAACCCAAAACACACAGATCTCTCTCTCTCTTTCCCGTTTTCTCTTGATACAAGAACAACCCTTTTCTTGTTAAGAATTGTGTTTCTCGTTTTCTACTACAATGAGAGACTTGGTTTCTTGTTTAAGTGAAAATGCTGTAAATGTGTCTCATTCTTCTTGTTCTAGCTACTCCAACAGTGCTTGTATCTCTCCAAGTTTGATCCCATCAGTCCAGAATGCAGTCACTAGTCTCTACAGAATCATCCTCTCCACTAAAAAGCATCTCTTCATGACAGTTAGCTGGTGCAAGAACCCCATTACAGGCCAGGGACTGAGTATAAACTTTGGTGGTGATGATGATCATGACACATCAACCTCTTTCAAGCTCAACACCAATTCACGCTTGTTCAGGAAGAAGAAAGGCAACAGATTGATCGAATCCAACAACTCCAA
Source organism: Litchi chinensis (assembly GCA_019925255.1). NCBI lineage: Eukaryota > Viridiplantae > Streptophyta > Magnoliopsida > Sapindales > Sapindaceae > Litchi > Litchi chinensis. The sequence goes on along the minus strand of CM034473.1, from coordinate 16,772,374 downwards.
GATCGAAGTATTGTGGGATCTTTCCACTGCTAAATATGGTACAGGACCTGAACCTCTAGAAGGTTTTTATGTCCTGGTCATGGTTGATTCAGAGATAGGCCTTGTTTTAGGCAACTTGGCTGAGGAAATCGTAACCAAGAAGCAAAAAAATAGCACCCCAGTTGCCAAAGTCTCTCTAGTTTCAAGGCAAGAGCATTGTTCAGGCAACAAACTTTATTCAACCAAGGCTCAGTTCTGTGAAACTGGCATTGCACATGATATTTTGATCAGGTGTAGTGGAGAAAATGAAGGCCTAAAGCATCCAGTTTTATCTGTTTGTATTGATAAGAAGACGGCGATTCGTATAAAGAGATTGCAGTGGAACTTCAGAGGGAATCAGACCATCTTTGTTGATGGGTTGCTCGTTGATCTGATGTGGGATGTGCATGACTGGTTCTTTAGTCCCTCCCCTTCAGGATATGCTGTGTTCATGTTTCGGACAAGAAGTGGTTTGGATAGCAGACTATGGTTGGAGGAGAAGTTGTTGCAGAATGAGCAAGATAGAATTGAGTTCTCTCTATTGATCTATGCCAGTAAGAACACTTAAAGAAACTGACTTGTGTTTTGTTTTAGTTTTTTGTCTTCTTTGGTTTTTTAGGCCTCTTGGAAGGAATAGATACTTTAATTCTTTTGATGATATGAAAATAGAAAATAACTTGGGAGTGGAAACTGGAAAATTCTAGTTGATGAGATATGCAGAAATGTGAATTTAAGTTGTATAACATTTGGTTGATTTTGTTTTTTGATCTCTCTTTTCATTTTCGAACACAAAAAAAAAAAAAATTGTTACTAATATTTGACAGGATTTGAAGGGTGTCTAATTTTTAGAAGTGGAATAGTGAACAGAGTTTTGATTGATTTTAAAAGGCAAAAAGAAAAGATATCCAAACAGGTTTTTTTTTTTTTTTTTTTTTTATTTTTTTATTTTTTATTTTTTTAAATAATTTTGAAGGGTATCAATGAAGATTTGCAAAAAGGGCACTGTGAGATTTGAAAGATATAGATGAAGATTGCTTTGCTTTTGGCCTTAAAAGTACAAAATTAAAGTTGAGAATCTCTTGTTATTGGTCAGCAACATTTTGACCATATAATTTGTTGATTTACCATTTTTTTTTCCTGAGTTCTGTTCCTGTTTTGCAAGGGTAATAACAATTTTATTTATCAACAAAAATGGCAAAAATCTCCAGAAATACTATTACAATGTACTGCTTTCTAGGACTGTAATTTTTTGCTAGTTTTGGTTGCTGCCTAATTTTTAAATGAAATCATGGGTTTTCGCCCTCAACTTAGTGGTTGGGGTGAACCTTAAGCTTGTTCTGTAAACTTAAAAACTTGAGTTTGATTTTTATCTTTGCACGAGTTTTCGTTGTGTGGGGCTGTTACCGTGCATCACCTGGGTTTCCGTTTAGTTTCACTTGCATAAACAATATTATTAGGTGTTGATTTCGGATTGGTGAAATCCCAACTCTCTAATTCTTCATGAGTTTTTGATTTAATCGATATTTATACTGTGGGGCCAATATCGGGGCACCACCACCTAAGTTTTGCCTCTAGTTTTCCTTGCTTAAAAACAACATTAGGTATTGACTTCGAAGTTGTGGTGGACACACCGGACGAATTATCCTCGTTACCAAAAATAACAAAAAAAAAAAAGAGAAATCAGTAGATTTTCTTAGTGACATTTCTTTTCTTCTTTCCCTCCATGCTACTTCAATTGACATCAAAAAGTTTAGATTAGATAGATTCAAATGTTGCTTCAATGCTTGAACATTGGGATTGGATCGTTTGATAATTGAGACATCTAGTAACGACACAAGTCAATTCTTTTGGCCTCGGAGCAGTTAGCCAGTGTGTCCAGGGTCCCCTGCTCTTTCCATTCATATTTGGTCCCCGACCACAAAAGCCAACATGATATATATTTGAATATAATTCACTAAACCCACAATTTTCAGGGAGGTTTTAGGCATTCAGGTACTTCATTCGACAGGATGTTAAAAAAGGTGATCTGCATGTCTTCTGAAGAATAAAATATTGATTGCTTGGCTCAATGCACAAAGTTTTCTAGGATCTATATGCAGCATAAAATCAGGATGTTATAAAGTTGAACAACTAGTAACAATGATTTCTTTTTCATTTACACTCTATTGCAATATGGTTTGGTAACTTGAAAGTTTGTGAAGCAAGCTCACAATAGTATTTGGATGGGTGTTGGGTGACCAAATTATTGATGCTCTCATTTATTCGTTTGCCTATCAACTTTAAGTTGCATTAAATTTTTCTAGCTGTTTCTCGAGAAGATTCAAGTGTCTTTTTTTTTTTTTTTTTTTTTTCAATACAAGAAAATTCTGGTGAGAACCCAGTAACAACTATAAAAGTTAGATCCAAAATAATATCATACTATATGGTAACCGATTGGTGCAGACTATTTTAAAGGTGCGTGCAAAATTGAAAGAGATTTAATCGCATTAGATCATATTTGCATAAATTTTTTTGCAAATTTTGGTGGGATATTGATGATAAACTGATCCCTCATAAAATCATGATCGGTGCAAAAGAAGACAAAATTAAATTGCAGTGGCACTGTGGACTCAGGAGATGTACAATATTCATGATTATATGTTCTTTATGGGGCATTTCTGGAAGAAGAATGATTAAAAGGTTTTGGGCAACCAAACCCAAAATGCTAAGTGGGGTACGATTCTCTCTTGAGTTAGCTACAAGTTTCTGTTGTCAAGAATATTAACTTTTCAGTGCTTGGTCTCCCTCTCATAATATTTAGTTGTGCCACTTTATTTAGATTTATGAAGATATCAAATATGTATCCATCATCAAAGTTTCAAAAAAAAAAAATATATATATATATATATCCATCAAAAAAGCATGATAATTTTTATTGGGTTTTAATAGGTGGAAGTTTTACAAAACTAATTCAAACACAATCGAGTTAATTTTAAGTCTATTCAGATGTAATTTATTTTAATTAATCATATTTGAACTCACAACTAATTATATTCTATTTTCGCATCGTATTCCTATTTTATTTGTGTGAAAAGTTGTCACAGATAAGCAGCCTTTAGGCACCTGTCAATGTCTCTCAACAGCCTTGTGAAGGCATATGTCCAACCCCAAAGTCAAGGTCACCCTCTCATTTAGGACCACATTTCCTCACCGATTTCAAAGACCATAATTTCTCCTGCATTTTTCTCTTGGTTACCTTCCCTTTGGGTATGTCTCACAACCATTGATTTTAATGAGAAATGAATACTCATTAAGAAGAATGTTGAAGTCAAAATTGTTTTTATTGAGTTTCAAAAAGGGCTTCTATTTATGCTTTTATATCTACCGGATTGGGCATGTTTTGTCTTGATTTAGCTAATTAAATATTTGTAATTGAACCTCTACGGTATTAATCATGATTTATGACACTTATGAAAATGATTCAATTCAACAAGCTTGTGATGAGTGATGAGAACGGTAATCATTAATGACCAAATAACTAACAATCAATCATCTGTTTGTTACATCTCCAACTCCCAACACCATCACAAGTCCATTCTAGTTGAATTTCCAGGTTAGCGGAGGTTGACCAACTCTTTTAAAGTTGGTTTTTAGGTTGACAAAAATCGCACCAAACACTATAATAAATAATTTTAAAATAGAGATTTTGACTTACAGGGCTTGATGCATTGTCCTTGGGTCATTTTGCTAAGTAATTCATCTCCATAATCTATAACAAGATCTTAAAAAATATATAAAATAATTCACACGTTTGTATATTTATATTGAAATTTCAAATCATATCAATGATTAAAAGATATAGAAAATGATGACTATGTGACATTATTATTATGTCATTAATTATTTAAATATTAATGTAAACATGTTCTCTTGTTCTTGTCGAATATGTAAAACGAATGATGATATTTATTGTATTTTTAGAATAATTAGATAGAGTTTAAAAAATATAATTGGATTACAATCTTATATAACACTAAAGGCAAAAGTTTGTATTAATTTTAGATCATGAATTAGTTTCTAGGATGCTTTAAAAAATAAAAGATATCCTTAACAAGATGAAGGTTGATTCGATGATATGTTTTTTGTCCTTGAACTTTAGAAGTTATAAATTTGAATTGTTTTTCATTTCTTAAAACCTTAGAATTTATAGTAATAATTCAAGAAAAAACAAAAAATATTGTAAGAAGACTCAATTTTCCTTCTAAAGAATATTTTATGGTTTGTTTCAAAAAGGAAAAAAAAAACAAAATTAAAAGATCTTAATTAAACTTGCTTTAAGACATGGAGTTCATTCTTGCTTAGAAAAATTGTTTCCACAATTAAAAGGCCCTGTACAGACTTGGGCCAAAATTAAGGCCCAAGACTAGTTTCGAGCTAATTTGGTTTTGGTTACCTTTTTTTTTTTTTTTTTTTACCTCAAGTTGGGACTAATACAACTCAATAAGTATAATTGGTTGTGAATTAGTTTTTTTTTTTTTTTTTTTAAGTTGTGAATTGTGATTACCTTTGATACTTCAACGATTGTCAGGTGCAATTGCACAAGTTACAAGAAAATTGTTACCACAATTATTTATAGTTGCACACATAAATCGATAATTTTGTTGCTTTTTTTTTTTTTTTTTTTCAAGATAATAATTTTGTTGCTATTAATATAATTTGGAATTTGTATCCTACAAAGGCGGTATAGGTATAAATTAGCATATGAGATAAATGACAAAGTTTCCAAACTGCTATACCTTCTCTTCTTCAAGTCTCCTTGTTAATTTTTGATAGATTTGTTTTTTTGGATGTTGTGATGGATTTGTGATGTGATGGATTGGATAAGATTGACTGATGATGAAGATGATGAAGAAGGGTGATGTTGATGTAGAAGCCGATGGATTGAGCAAGGTTACTTTATTATTATTATTCATTTTTTGAAGATCTAGGTTTAATTTTATTTTTAATTTTTTCTCTTAAAAAAAATATATTTTAGTCTCCAAGATTTGAAAAAAATATTAAGTTTTATATTTTTTTTTCAAAATATTCTTTTCTTTTTTCACTTTTTAAAAAATTTTCAAAAAAATCTAAACCGTTAGTCAACTGACGGTCAAAACTAATAGAATACATAAAAAATTGTTTTTGCTCTTGATGGTTGTTGATGATATGTAAATTATCAAATTACCTTAATAAAATAATGAATTTATAAATTAAATTGTCTAAAATATCTCTGAATTTAAGTTGTTAAATTATAATTTAAATTATCTAAAGTCATTGTTGACCGTTAATTGACTAACATTTGAACTTTTTTGAAGAGTTTTGAAAAGTTATGGATGAAAATAACTATTTTCAAAAGAGTTTTAAAGACCTGATATTTTTCAAAATCCTACAGACTAAATGCAGTTTCTTCTTTTTTCTTCAATTTGAAGCTCTATCTAGAGATGATAATAGGTCGGGTAGGATTGCATTTGATATTTTGCAAACTCGACCTGAAATTTTTGAAGAGTGTTATAAACCCGGCTCGTGTCCTAAACAGTCGCTAGTTTTCGCCCAAAATTGGAACTCAATTAAAAGGAGTTACCTTGAACCCGATCTATTGACCTAATTTAGTTTTTACTAATGAATAATTAATACCAAAAAAATCAATACACAAACAAAAAAAAAAACATTTAAATTTCCAATAGTTTAATTTAATTACAATATAACATCACATTTATATAATTATTAATACAAAATTTAAAAATACATAAGTTTTACTACTATATAGTCACAAATACCAAAACAATGACAACAATATAACCAAGCTTCATTACAAACACTAAATAAAAAAAAATTCATCCAAAATTCTTGCTTTCAAAAACAAACCTATAACATAAAAAAAAAAAAAAAAAAAGGAAACAAAAAAACTTAAGTTATTAAGTTTTAATTTATACATAAACTCTGACAGTTAACAATGTAAGACGTGGATACCATGCAATAACTTCTTTTAATACCCAATCACACATTTAGTTTTTTTTTTTTTTTTTTTTTTTTATTTATATATACTGGGTTATTAGGTTGGGTTGGGAAAAGAATGTTTGCTCCAAACTCGACTCAAAACTTTTGAGGGTTGTCCCAAACCGACTTATGCTTCAAACTAGTCACTATTTTTTGTTCTAAATTCGCTCCGAATTCATTGGATTTTTTCATATTTGGATTGGATCAGACATTTTTGTTACCCCAAAATCCACCCAGATCTTCAACTTTATTTTTTTCAACATTTTTTATTTTTATTTTTAGATTAATCCTCACTGTTCATTATCCGATGGATAGTGGAGACTTTTATTTTTTTATTTTTTTATTTTTTATTTTCCAAAAGAAAATTAAAAATAGTAAAAGATGGAAAAATGTAAAAGATGAAGCTACCTTTAAGTTAGATGGGTATGGTTTGACTAAGATTACTATGGTTTAACTAACTTTAACAAAATTAGACTAACAAAGTAAGTGTATTATATAATAAAAGGGTAAATCTGTATCACTTGATTTTAGGCATATTGTTATGGGTATATTTCGGATTGAATAAATGAATTGGTAAAAGCCTGAAAAAAAGCCCAACAAGCTGAATACAATGAAGCGACCCAATAGAAGAAGACCCGGTTGACCAATATCCAACCCAAGTGAGTTTTTCAGCTCGCTAGGACGAGCTTGCACTACTGCTATTGCTCACAGGTCGCTGGTTAGTGTTACTCAGCTCGCTCTATGTACAAGCTCGTTACTCAGAGCGAGGTCTAGTTCGAGATCATCTAAGGTAGTCTCCAATTCGCACAATGAACAACTCGATAAGAAAATCTACCAGAAAGACAATAACCAAAATTGATCGTGATTCTTTTATCGAAATTGAAATAAATTCAAATTCAAATATTGATAGATCTGATCCCTGATTTAGCGGAACCGACTCATGATTTGGTGCAAACTAATTTTGGAATGTAATTAATGCATGATTCTTTCCTATTTTATTTCAACTCAAATTGTAACGCCCCTCCCTATAAATAGGGGCTGGAATTCATTGTAATAGACATAGAAAGATAATAATATACTATTACTCTGCAGAAATTATCAGAGGAACAGTCGTGGACGTGGACATAGACATCATTTTGGCCGAACCACGTAAAAACCATTATGTATGCACTGTTCTTTATCTTCCTTTTTCTTTTCTTTGCAGTGTTTCTCTTTGATTGCAGGTATTGGACTTGAACTTTTGGTTGACTAGATTTCACCGTCGAGCTATAAAAAGTACTATGGGCCTACAAAATAATAAAGAAGTATGGGTGGACGAGCTACAAAAAGTGTTATGGGCCTACAAAACCACAGCTCACAACACTGCAGACGAAACCCCTTTTCAATAGTGTACGAATCCAAGGCCATGATTCTAGCAGAACTAGAAGTGGCCTCGCAACTAAGAGTGACCTTTAATTCAGAGGACAACGACCAGCTACTTACTACAAATCTTGACCTACTCGAATAGGTAAGAGAAGCAGCACAGTTGAAAATAGCGGTCTATCAGCAAAGGATTACGAGGTACTACAACAGAAAAGTCGGAGTTCGAAGTTTCAACGTAGGTGATCTCGTACTATGTCTTATTCTGCCTGGAGCTCACAAAGCCTGCGATGGGTCCTTAGGTCCAAACTGGGAAAGTCCCTATGTTATCAAAGAAAACTTAGAAAATAGAGCCTACCGTCTAGCAAATATGAATGGAGCTGAAGTTCCTCAAGCTTGGAATGTTGAACATCTTCGCCCGTACTATTAGTAACTCTTTAAGTACATATGTTTAATTTGTAATTCAATTTTATCAAAGTTAATGAAAGCTCCAAGTTTCTCATATTGCTTGTATTATTGAGTGATTGCTTTATTAATTTCTTTTCATGTTCTCCAAATTTTATGAGTTATTAAGCTAGCAGGTTCCATCATATTAGCTCGTTGTCACGCCCACAACTAGCGAGAAATTATTGCTATGGTAAGCAAGGTTACGATCCCTGTATAGCTCGAGAAATTATTGCTATAGTAGGTGAGATTACGACCCCCTGCATAACTCGAGAAATTATTGCTATGGTAGGCGAGGTTACGACCCTTTGCATAGCTCGCCAAATTGTTGCTATAGTAGGCGAGGTTACAACCCCCTATATAGCTCGCCAAACTATTGTTATAGCAGACGAGGTTACGACCCCCTATATAGCTCGCAAAATTATTGTTATGACAAGCAAGGTTACGACCCTTTATATAGCTCGCAAGATCATTGCTATGACAGACGAGGTTAAAAACCCTTGCATAGCTCTCAAGATCATTGCTATGACAGGCGAGGTTACGACCCCTTGCATAGCTCGTCAACATTTCAATATGATAGTCGAGGTTGCGACCCACTACCCAACTCGTGATAACTTTATTTTACTGACTTATCTTTGGGTCAATTTATAATAACAATTTTCGAATTACAGCTTATTAAAATCAATAGCTTCACGATCTTGGGCCAGGTTCTATTACCATTTGTTTAAATGGCTTACTTTTCAATTCGTTGGGAATTTCCATACTTAGAAAAAAAAGATGCAACAAAAGTATGAAACAGCAAATGAAGTAAGTAAAATGAATTCAACATATACTTAACAATGAGATGATTTTATTAAGTCCAGAAAAAATCCCTTACAAAAGACCCTACCAAGTGAGGTGAACATAATACAATCAAAAGAAAATTCAGACGACAAGAATAGAAAGTCCATCATAGTGAGCTACTCGACGCCTTGGTCATGGGGAGCTGATCCTGAAGGAGACTCATCATTTGAAAGCTCTGTGACTTGAGCTGGCTCAGCTTGAGAGGTCGCACCCGGTATCTCCATAGCTAAAGGAAGTGCGTCTGAAACAACTGGAGACAAAGCGGCTTCTACCTTGAATCTTTCCACCTCCATGAGTCCTACCTCACCAAGGATCGAGAAATCTAGCTCGGGATGGGCCTCCCACAAATGAAGAGGAAATCGCTACATGTTTCTGATTCGACCTCCTCTCTAGCTTTAGCGATCTGCACCTCCGCCTCTTCCTTGACTATGACAATTTTCCCTTTCAAGACAACGACCTTTATATAAGCAGCTTTCGCATGACGTTCAGCAGCCATAGCTCGCTGATATGTGGCTTCATTTTGCTGATCAGTAGCCTTAGCTCACTGCAATGCCTTCTCAAGCTCACTCTTTGCCTTGTTCAATTCCTCTTCGCTGTTGAGGAGCTTAGCATTGAGATGCGACCTCGTGAATTCATGGCCACCCTCCTTGCGAATTAGAGCCTCCTCAGCTTCTCTCTTAGCCACTTCAGCATCCATCAGCTTCACCTCATAAGCTTGTTGACATCTTGTGGCTTTCTCAGCCTCTTCAGTCAAGAACTTGAGCTCATCCTTCACTTTCTCCAACTCGTCTTCTAGCTTCCTTCTTCGATCCTCAGAGATTTTAATTTCTCGCTTCTGCTTTATCACTTAGCGCGACCTGAAATACCGCAAGTTAGTATTTAACAAAACAAGGAGGTGAGAGAGATAAAATGAGAGTCGGTTACCAGTATCCCATGACGATCTAGGTATTCAGCTAGTTCCAGACCGCAAAGGACGTTATTTTCCATGCTCTTGGTGTGGGTCAACATAATTTTGGATTAGTGGTCAATGAAGGACTTCAAATATTTTCCCCCTGGCCCGTCTTCAGGTCGCACCTAGGTTTGTGGTACAGTCATCTCCGTGACCTGTGCGACCTCGGGCTCCTTACCTTTGTCTACATAACGTCGCTTGACTGAGGAAGGACCGAGCTTTGATTTTCTTTTTCCACCCCTGCTGAAACCAGTTTGGGTCTCGCGAGAGAGAGTTTCAGATTGAACTTCACCTACCTCTGGTTGCGAGGTGGGGATTGAGGCCTATGAAGGATCTACGGTTGATGCTGAAGGGGGCGCCTTGCTAAGGGTAGCAGCTAAAGGGGTCTTGGTCTTAGCAGGACGTTTAGAAGTAGCAGTTGGCGGAGCTATAGGCTTGATAGGGCGTTTTGGAGAAGCCTTTTTAAGGGGAAGCTTCGCCATTTTGGGGCTCGTTGGGGAGCAGGAGTCGGAATTGCTTGTGGAACAGGAGCAGGAGTCGAAATTGCTTATAGAACATGAGCAGGAGCTGGAACTGTTTGGGAAGCAAGAGTGGCCACTTCTTCACTATCAGTTTCAAACACGGAAGCGAACTCGAACTCTTTCCTGCTTCCTATGTCCCTTTTGTTGTCCACTAGCTCGCTATCGAGAGGAGGAGCTAGCTCATAATCTTGAGGAGGTCATTATCAAATGCATTGCTAAAGTTACCTCGTTTGAATTTGCAAGCGTCTTGAGGACTTCTTCCTCCTCGTTACTGAGGATAGGCTTATCCCCTTTTAAGTCTGCAAAATAAAGAATGTCAGCTCACAAAAAAAAAAAAAAAAAAAAAGAATGAAGAATGAAACAAAATGAAAAAGAGGTCCTCAGCTCGCAGATGTTTTCCCTTCTATCTACCTGGACTCAGAACGAAAGTGAAGTTGTTAAGCTGCTTGAGGGAAGGGCAAGAGATAAAAACCAGCTCGACTTGTAGTCCCCTACGTTGGACTTACCCTTTGCATTGCCCCGAGGTAGGAGACTTTTATAGTTTGATTGATGAGCTGTGAGATAGTAGATTCTCTCTCGTATTCCATCTTTTATATCACCGACACCTTTGATGCTGTAGAGGTGGCTTAGGATTTTTGAAGTTGGGGGAGGAAACCCATTTTTGAGGAAGACTAAGGCCAAGGATGTAAACTTCGAGTACGAATTCAGGGTCAACTGGAAGGGGAAAAGCTTAAGCCTATTCAAAAATTCGATGAGGTAAGTAGGGATTGGAAATCTGAGTCCATGCCTAAGGTAGTGGGTGCTGATAGCGATGTACCCCTTAGGAGGATAGCACATGGTCATTAGGAGCATGAGACATCATGCGACATCCCTTGAGGAGGTGGTACTGCAAAACAATTCCCCCTAACTCGTTGTAATTTATCTTTGAGGCGTGATGTATAAACACCTCATGAGCTCGCCGCTCCTTAGCGGCCCAACGAGTTATCTCAAGATCTGCTCGAGCTGTGTGCCCCTCAGTGACCTCGTTGCTATGGGAAGTTGCTCCCCCGATAACGTATACTTCAATAGAAACAAGCTTTTCCGAACTGGATGAATCATTGCTTCCTACTCTGTGTGACTTGTGTCCGCGACCTGAAAATATCTACACATGAAAATGTGCAATTAGGTCTTTGTTACCGGACCATGCCTAAAGATCCTAAGTCTTCTACTGAAATACTATTTAGTCTACAGATCGCAAACGCCACACAGATTGCTAATGTAATGGGGGGCTCGACCTATAGAAAAACGACCTACGAGCTAGCGACCTACAGATATCTCATCCTACAGCTCGCATGTATATGTAAAAGTCACAAACAATAATGAGGTCATAAGTAAACAAGCTATATGATCAAATCAACAGGAAAATGAAAAGTCACATTCAACAACAAAACATTCAACAGCAGGAACATGAAACGTTCAAACTTATTTCAAACCCAAGAAATGCAATGCAAACACAATGTGATACAAACAACGAAAACAGACCAAAAACCGAAAACTTGAAGTTAGAGATGAAACTTACTGTGAATCCTTGTCGAGAGATGAGAAATCTGATGATTGAGGATGTAGAATCTGAGAAGAACCGTCGCAAGGAAGTGGAATGAAGTGAAGAGAAGAAAGAGTAACTCGACAATTGGAAAGAAAATGACAGAGTAAAAAGAAAATAAAAGGACTCCACCTATTTATAAGGGCGACCAAATCCGCGCCCTAGCCGTTCGATCTGGGAGCTGTGTAACCGTCTTAAATCTAATAGTGCAGTACGAATTACGACTTTTGTAATCATGGGTCGTCAGTTGAGAGACGTGCACATTAAATGCACGTGGCACGAGACGTGCCGGTTGAGCTATCACTTGAATCATTGCCACGTGTCAAATTGATGGGCTGGAATTTGAAAAGGCATAAGACGATAGCTCGAGACATGTCAGTTTTTACCAGCAAGCTCAAGCTCTCAGTTCGTAGAACGCACTGAGAGCTGGGGGGCTAATGTTATGAGTATATTTCGGATTAAATAAATGGGCTAGTAAAAGTCTGACAAAAGCCCAACAAGCTGAATCCAATGAAGCGACCCAGTAAACGAAGACCCAGTTGACCAATATCCGACCTAAGTGAGCTTCTCAGCTCTCTGGGACGAGCTCGCACTACTGCTATTGCTCACAGGTCGTTGGTTAGTGTTACTTAGTTGGTTCTATGCACAAGCTCGTTACTCGGAGCGAGGTCTAGCTCGAGATCGTCCAAGACAGTTTCCAGTTCGCACAATGAACAGTTCGATAAGGAAATCTACTAGAAATACAATAACCCAAATTGATCGTGATTATTCTATCAGAACTGGAAATAAATTCAAATTCAAATGCTGACAGATCTGATCCCTTATTTAGCGGAACCGACTCATGATTCGATGCAAACTGATTTTGGAATGTAATTAATGCACGATTCTTTCTATTTTATTTTATTTCAACTCAAATTATAACGCCCCTCCCTATAAATAGAAGCTGGAATTCATTGTAAAAGACACAGAAAAGTAATAATATACTGTTACTCTACAGAAATTATTAGAGAAATAGTCGTGAACGTAGGCATCATTTTGACCGAACCACGTAAAAACCACTGTATATACATTGTTCTTCTTTTTTCTTTCTCTTTTCTTTGCACTGTTTTTCTTTGATTGTAGGTATTGGGCTTGAACTTTTGGTCGATCAGATTTCACCGTCGACACATATCTTGAGGGGTTTCTTACACTTCATTCTTTTTATTGATATCATATAATTTGAAAGATTCTATTTCTATCACTAAATTATATTAAACCACGTATGAAAAGTGAGTCACCCCTTTTTCTGCATACATGAAAAATCATATTTTGTGGTCCCAACTCCCAAATGGTGATTGAGAATTCACAGTCATGATGCCCTTGAAAAATATTCCTTCAATCCTTGTTTGGCTGATGGCAATATCTTCTCTTGGATTCTTTCAATTATTTGCCTCTGCTACCTTTTTTTTTTTTTTTTGAGTAAAATTTGCCTTTACTACATTACACATATACCTTTCAACTTTTTTATTTTTTCTGTCCCTCCTCAATTGATTATATATGAGTACTCTGCTTGTTAGTTGTAATTTATTGTTACATGTAAGTTCTTTTTCCTTCATCGATACTAGGATTTTTTTTTTTTTTTAATACACTTATGATGTAGTGTTACATGTCAATTAATGCAACCAAGAGAGCCAGTATTTGTTAACATTTTTAAGTCATTTAGAAATGTAATCACATCATCAAATTTGTGAGAGACGATCCGTTGTAGTAAGCAATCTCAAGACCATATAATTCAACTTTAAAAAAGTAATTTGACCTTTTTTTTTTTCATATATAATGGATGGTTTTGTCTGATTAGACTATTAGAGTCAAAAAGAGACATCTCACATCTTTCCATCATTTCCTGGGCCTTGACTACATGAGGATTTAGCTAGTTGCTCCTCCTTTTTCACTGATTTGAAATAGGATTCATGACTAATTTGGATGCTTTTATCAAAAGATGCTTAATTGATATCCTATTCAACAAAACACTAGAAGATCTTTCCCATCTAGTAGTGCTTATATCAAATTTTAACATCAAAACATCTATTAATTACTATTAATTTAACACTAAACAATAGCTGATAGTTGGTATATATATGTGTGTCTATATATATATATATATGTATAATCTTCTCATTTTTAAACATATCATGGTACAGAAAGTAATAACAATACATTTCATTCATATGAAGGCATTAAAATAAAAAGTGCAATGCATAAACTCACTGTAACTTGTAGTAATTAATGTATCAAAAAGATCATCACAGCTGTGGAAGAAAGCGAAGAGAAGAGGACACTACTGATGGAGTAGAGGGATCCACTCAAAGATATCACCTTATCTTCTGCAGAAAACAACATGCAAGCCACCAAATCAAAATCATAAAAATTCATTAAAAACGCATGTATCAAAACTAGAAGTTTAATATCTAAATAGAGATGACGATGATGATGAGCAAGGAACTTACTACACTCTTTTACATGGCAAATGCACTTCAGCCCAGCACCACAATTTCCATTAGGCTTCTTACACTCTTTACAAACATCTGGTACATCGACGTCAAATGAAACCTTTGTCCCTAACTTAACTTCTTTGTCTTCTAAACATCTTCTGTGTACTCTTCTGTAGTGTGAACACTTCAAGTTTTTTGGATGGAACTCCCTGTCAAGCTTTCCATCTTCATCAACAAGTAAACATGAATCATGATCAATATCGTTAGAAGCAGATGCATGCACATGCAAGCCAGAGCAGTTTCTGATAAATGGTGGCATGAGGTTTTTTCTCTTATTTGAGCAGTTGAAGAGAAGGAGCGAGTTGGGGTGTGGAGTTGGAGGGAAACCGGCCGATAAAACGTGAAGGAGAGACATATTGCTCAGAAGATGAAGAAGTAGAGTGAGAGATGATAAGTGTTTTAGTTGTGTAATCTATAGAAGAGATTTGGAAAAGGCCAATAGAGGTTCTGAAGTATAGTTTCTCAGCTTTGCAGAGAATTATCCGACTTAATGGAGATGATAAACCAGTAGAATTTGGATTCAAGAATGGTGTTGTAATTTGAATTTTCCCACAAAATCTTGTGGGAAGATGTCCTATAGAGAGTGTAACTAGGAAACTGAATATGACCAGAAACACAACATGTAAATGATATAGTTTGTAACGATAAGTCTCCATCTTTCTTTCTTTGTTGGATGGTGGTGTTTTTCTCTCTATGAAATGGTGTAGAAAATGTTGGATGAACCGAGAAATGGTTGATAACAGAGAATCTACTTTTTGCTGTGCCTAGTACTATGCTTTATCTCTTGTTCTCTATCAAAGCATAAATGAAAAAACATTCTTGATACATTGTATTGTGTCAGTTTTTTTCTTTTTTTATTGTCTATATTGGAACATGGATTGGCTTTTTCAAGTGCCCTTTATTCAAGTAGAATCTTGCTTTTCTTAAAGCCTTTTGCTTTGATTTGAACCTGTTAAATCCCTTCCTTTTTCACTATTTCTCTATGGTATCTCACCGATGGATATGTGCATCAGTACACATGGTGGTCACTTGTCATCGTGGCCCTGCCAGTTCTTGAATTTTCACATCGTTAAATGTTTGATTTGTCTGGACATCTTGCAAACTTGGTGTGATAGTATGAACAGCTAAAGCAAACTTCTTTGGCTTCTTTTTTTTTTGGTTTTTGTTTCAAAGTTATTGAACCTTTTGGTGTGATTGGGCTAGATGCATTATTGTGGCAGACAGGGTGGTTCACAAGCAATTTTCATGATGAACAGTTAATTATGGATTACACCAGAAAGATCCCGCAACAAAGTCAAAAAGTGATTTAATATATCGTCTTTTGAGGATGTATAGAATGATTAGCCAAAATTATGTTAGATTATATAGACATTTGATGTTAAACGAAGACTTTATTGATTATAAATCTAATTAAGTTTAGTCGGTCTTTATTGATAGAGAGTTTCGGACAAAAGTTTCATTAATTGGGATGCACCATAACAGTAAAAGAATCAGAATTACTTAGAATTTCACAATACCAGTATGAGATTGCATAAATTTTGACAAATTGTTTCATAATTATACATGCAAACCCATAATAAATTAAGATGCAAACACACACACACACACACTTGCACACATAAAACTAATACTATCCTTTATTGTCAAAAAGTGTCTTATAATTCATGCTGGTGCAGGTGATGGCTTGACAAGCACGGTTGGGAAATCAAGCAGAACAATCTTCTCAATAGCAGCTGAAAAAGTAGCGGAGAATTCAAGGTGGCTTGGATGGGTGACAAACGTGGTGTAGTCTTCCTTGTTGTTGAATGTCATCGAGAATGCATGAGTAAATCCTTGTCTCAGCATCTCTTGCCCTTCCACATCCTGTCCCCTGTTAATATCATCACAAAAACAAAACAACATCACATTAATTAAAAACTAGGATACCATATAAGCTCTTGTCTGATCAAACCTGTAAGACTGAAAGTAGAACCAATCATGTATTTGAAGCAATATACAATCTAATTAATATGAAAAAAATTAAGGACTCAAACCTGTTACTTAACTAGATATCCTTGTCTTGCAAGATATGCAAGTTACCTCCTCCTTATGATAGGATCCTTTCACATAATATGTTACATATTTTTTAACCAGTTCTTGTATTTTGTTTGCATGTATATAACAAAATTAACAAAAAGGCCTCATATACACAAGCCTATGAATTTGATAAATCTTTGGTAGTAAGGGCATATATATATACATACACACACACACACATACACATAAGTTTTAATTGAAATTATATTTTTCCTTTATTCTGTACATTTATAATCTAATTATTTGTTTTTTAAAAGCATAATTTTCTTTAAATGATGAAAAAATTGGAGGATACTTGAGCTAGCTTTGGTGATGAACATATGGCATGATATTTACTGACTTGGATATTTGTATGGAATCAAATTTTAAGAGCATCATGTTGATGTTTTAGATTTAGCAATTTAGAAAAGAGATTTTAGGAGAAAGGGGAGAGAGAATAAAATTAATTAATGATAAAAAAATGGATTAATGAATAATAAACTTGTTACATCTTAACCATCCAAATCTCATAGATCTAAGGGCTACTAAATGGTGTCAAATATTGCGTCCTCGGATCCCTCCACACACAGGATTTGGTTAATGTATGGGCTAAGCGCACCACTTGAATAGCATGAAATATAAAAAAAGATATGGATTCGGATGATCAATCTACATAATCCGTGCTATTAATTATATTATCTTATGAGTGATAATGACAACTAGTTTTCGTAAAAGAAGCCCGTAACTAAGACAAAAAAGAGACTAACCATTCATAGGATTTGACATAATCAATCTCAGAAACCATCTTCTCCATTCCTTTGATGATCTCCTCCACCACCACACCTTCCTTGAACTTAACTATAGCCAAGTGCTTGAACTCTCCCATGACTGCCTCTTCACCTATAACTCACAAAAACATGTATCACCGTGGCTTCTATTTATACACCAACACCATTGCATTATTTGAGTGTCAACTTCCACAGTCTTATTTGTTTACTGTCACATTTATGAGTATGACCCTATATAATTCACACCAACTCTCTCTCTCTCTAGTGTCACCAACACTTCAGTCTCTCCTTTGTTGGACAGAATCTGTAGCTCAATATTATGGAAAAGGTACTGAGGTGCATGGGGTTGGTGGACACCCACCAGTCAGCTACATCTTTGCCCCAGTGCACAGTAAATTGTCTAGCATCATTGTCGTAACTCTAATTTTGCACATGAATGGGGTCCTTTTTAGTGCCATTGTCTTTTTTTTCTTTTGAAATTTGAGTTTTTGGGTTGAATTTTTTTTCATTATACGGCATTATCATCACATGACATGACTTTATTATTATTATTTTTTTCCTATTTGTTTTTCTTGTTGGGGATGTAATAAAATGGACTTTTGCACTAATAAATATTAGTACAGTCTTTTTCTTCTTAAATCTTGAAAACACTGTTGATTGCTGGTCTTTTCTCCATGTCCTTCCCATGTGCACCGTTCAAGGTTATATTATTGAACTTCATGATTTCATTGATGACATGATTCAACCTCTTGTTTTAAGGAATCTTAAACACACCTTTTAATTTCTACGAGAAAATTCCAAATATCATGAAGCCAATGCTAGCTGTTAGGTTATATGTAAAATCAGAGATGATTTGAGATTAGTATAGCACTACTTCTCTTGATCATGTTGATAGTTTAAATGCCTGAGATCACCAATTTGACCACTTGTAGCTGGATTATTGTCTAAATATTTTTTACATATATTGATAAAGCCAATTTGAAAGATTTTTTTTCAGATTCTCAGTGAAAGTGATACACAAAGTAATTATAAGGTAGCCATTCCAAAGATTTGCAAACTTGGTTCTAGACAACTAGTCAAGTTCATATTTCAAATCATACTTATCTTTGTGTGCATGGCTAATGCCTCAACCACATAAGCTAATTAACTTTCCTTTAAGTCTATGAAATTAACCCTAATCTTCCTTTCACTTGATGAGGGGCAGTTTTCTACACTCATTCACTTATTGGACATCACATAATTAGTTAGGTTCATCGTATCCCTTTAGTTATATAATATTTACGTTACGTCATATGATATGTTATGAATAAACGAACATAATAATGATAAGGTGCCTATGCCGGCCCTACCCAAGTTTTTCTCATATACTATAATTTCCTTATTTGTTGATCCAAGACCAAGACTATATTTCTACTATATTTGCAGCAAAGTAACTGAGATGAAATTTTCAAATTTGATCTTCACTTCACCGACAGGATGGGCAACCCCCCTGGTACGCGTGCAAGGAATAATATTGGAGTGCACGTCTTGCTATATATGCACAATACCCTTTACAAACTGCTAAACGTAAACAACAATGGCTAGGTTGGTACACTCATACACTTAAAAAAAATCTCCGTCACCTCACTCACTACTGTTTCCTCCACCACCTAGAGAAATACAACAGCATTGCGACACTCCTCTGATAGAAAATACCCCAGCTACCTACCTACCCACCTAATTTTGCTTATATGTGCAATGCTGCATTTTTTGCTTTTTCTCCTTCTTTAGTCACTAAGATATGATACAATATTCTAGATTGATCATTTGGTGGGTCGAATCAAATGTCCTTCATCAGCTAATTAAGTGTTTTGTAGCCATAAATTGTTTATGAATTGGAAAATAAGAATGGCATAATTATGACCGGAGTAAATTAAAAGTATATTAAATTTCTTCAAATTATAAACAATATTTTATAGGATTGAATGTGACTCGTGGGGTGATTTAATTTGCAGATAGGGTAGGTAAATCCAAACGAAAATGGTGGGTCAAAGTTGACGTTATTATCATAGCAGGAATAACCATGGATGGTACTATTTTACACTTTTACTCCATATATACCATTCTTTTCCACGTATATGTATCTTGATATATGTAGTGTCACTTTCAAAGCTAACTCAGATGTATGCGGTGTCGCTTTCGATTTTGACCCTAGACTTCTTGTCGGGCGATTTGAATTCTGTCAAAAGAATTGCGGTGAGATCTTAATTATTGAACACATATGATGTATTTGTGATAATTACTTTGCGCATATATATTCATAATATAAGAAAAAATAGTCCCAATGTAAATCTAAATATCTAATTATTGTATTTACCATTTATCAGTATCTTGTACACTCTGTGAAAATTTAATTTATTTAATATTTTTAAAAAATTCTTAAATGTTTTATTCTATACCTATGAAGTAATTATTATAAATTCATTATGTTACAAACATAAATGTTGCTTCTCAGAATTATTAGTGCAAATTATATATTCTGGCCAGAGATCAAGTGAATAATCTTTGTTTATTTAAAGGATAATGTTTTATGTATCAATTGATCTCTCTCCCTCTCTCTCTCTCTCTCTCTCTCTCTATATATATATATATATATATGTACACACACACATTTCTGTTAAGCATGCATGGCCTGTTGATGGTCTATGGATGACTAGAATTCAGTTTATGAATATAAACAAGCTCAACACTATTGATTACAATATATCAACATTTGTTTATGACCTTGTTGGTACATATCTTTTAACTACATGGTTATTTTCAGAATCAGAATATTCTGATTTCCCCACAACCTAGATTTTGAATCTAGGTCTTTAAATGTATTTGATGAATAAATTTGTTTGTCTTTGCAAGTCATTTCATACAAAACAAGTCAAAACAATAAGAAATCTAATAGATGAATTTAATGATAGAATAATATGAAAACTTATTAATTAACTACAAAATAGGAATTATGCAACATTATTATCAATAACAATTCTTGCAATAAAGAAGTAGAGGTGGACATAGACCCTTTTCCATTATTGGCCCCGATGATGGTCTTCATTGTTGTATTTGTTCATCACTAGAACCTTGTCCGCCTTGTGTTCCTCCTCTTATAACCAACGTTCTAATCTTGAAGAGTTCAAGCTTCAGGGAATACTCTTCATCAACAACGCACACTTGCTTTAGACACTCTTGTCCAGTTTGGGACCCTGCTCTTTTAAGATGATCAAGTGATTTCACCTTGAAAAGCTCAGGCCTATTCAAGAAATTGCGCTCCTCATCAGCACCACCACACACTTGCCTTTTCAGGGACAAATGTGACAGACCATGAGCATACATGCCTTCAACACTTTGGTCCCAAATGCCTTTTGTGAATTGGAAGGATATTTCTTAAACAACTCATGGAATTTCCTCAATCTGAAATTCTCTTCACTCTCACTTGGAAGTTTATCAATCGAAGTGCCTTGAACTTTGCTTGAAAGTTCTCTGATAAGATCATTTTGCACTCCCGATTCAAGTCTCTTGAACCATCCAAGGACGTGATCATAGTTGATTTGATCAGATGCCTGACAGCCTGGTGAATACTGAGGAGATATACAGTTGTTGCACAACCGATTTTTTGACATTGTTATGGACTGTTTCTGGGTTCAAGATTGTTGCTCTAAACTTTAAAGCGGTCAAGGCTTGTGTAATTAGCCTCTATATCTCATTCATTGGGTTCACATTTTACACTCAGCTTGATGTTTTTTATAAAGCAAAAGAAGTCACTAGAGACCAACTTGATGTTTTTTTAGTAGTCATAGACTCGTAATTATACATTCTATATGAGCATATTTGACTATACATGAATAACATATGTGAAATTAAGTGTTACATAAATGTCTATCACCTTTGACTTTGGAAATGCATGAGTTGCTAACACTCAATAATAAATTAATAATGTTGACCTTTCAAATTCTAACAAAGTTTAAGATGCATGAGACGTGTCGCGTCAACGTTCAAGGCGGCGTGCATATCCGCTTCATTACTAAACAATATTTAAGTGTTTGTATTTTATAATTTGAGCTAGCTTTATTTCTTGTCCACCTTGAACGTGTAGCAGATCATAGCACGCTGCGAGGTGTGGTCGATCATCTGGTTAAATTTCAAAACAAAACCTTTGATTCTATTTATTTTTTGCTGTCTCTTGATATCAAATACAAATGAACTACATATTAAGGAATGTTACATTTTAGAGAAAAATTTTATTGCAATATACATTATCATTATATGAATTGAATATTTTATTTGATTGATTATCCATATCATATAATATAATATTAAAAAATTAGATGTATACTTTATTGAGAAAAATTGTTTGGCATGTTATGTACCTTGTGATAATTCAATTTCAACTCATAAAACTTTACTTATAATTGGCTGCTGGTTTGTTGACCAGTCAAAGATAAATGAGCAATCAACGATGGCCCGGTTATAAGGTACCATATGCAGAAGCAACCAAAACGTTAATTTGCAAGCAATAAATTGAGTTTATCTGAATCAGTTTGCATTATTGTCCATAAATTTAACTCATCCACTTGGGATGGTTGACTTCAAACAATAATGTCGTTTCCGATTGCCTTAGGAGCCAATTTTTGCTAAGTTTGAATGTTTAATGTCAATAGCTTAACTTGAATGAAATGCCCGTACACATCTCGTGCTTCATGTACTTTTTTTTCACATGTTCAAGCAAACAGCTATATTTCTGGGAATTGATAAGTTCCATTTTGTTGTAGGGAGAATGAATTCACAATCTTAGTATTTATAATATCACTTGTAGTATTGCAGTTATAATAATTCTACTATTGAAAAACATAAATAAGATGTATTTATGAACTTTACTCTTACAATTATAATTGCTTCAAAATTATAACGTTAACATTTATAAATAGTGTATTATTGTGTCAGTTTCAATTAGAATATAACATATAAATGACATATTAACACAAAAGATATTATATGATCAGGATTTATTTATTATTTTCTTTTATATGTATATATATTGCACTCAAATTCAAATAAAATTTAATATTAAAATAAAATTAGTAGAGGATTCCAGCACCAAATGATCTTCCCTGCTATGTAGTTTTTTATTTTAAAAACATGCTATGCAAGTTAAAGGCTTTATAAATTGGAAAAGTGGGCTAGTCTCAAAATAAGGTTAAAGTGGGCTTGTTAATTGAAATCATTTTCTGTATTAGTCATCCTTTATCATGCCGCTTATCAGATTGTATTGAATCCAAAAGCCTTTTTCTCAGCATCTTTTTTCACCAATCATTATAGGGATAGTTGAGAATGAATGGTGAAAATAAAAAGTCTTGAAAAAAAAAAAGGTTAAGGATTAATAATTTTATTACCTTTTCTTTTTGTAAGGTTAAGATATAGGTTCAAATCAAAACAAACTGCATGAATATAAGATATAACTAATACGATCCAATGACTTCTAGGCTCGAAGCAACAAAGAAAGCTAAGCAAGGCCATTTTAATTCAGTGGATAGTGTTATCTAGTCTTAAAACTCTGCCTTCCCACAAAAATTTCCCACATGTTTGCAAATGTAGAAACATCCATTATGAGATCAAAATTTGATACATCTAACTCAAATTTTTACAATACCTTGATTTATCTATATCTTGGGAGGATAAATATAAGCATAGATAGCAACAAAGGACTGAATCATGGTGAATATGAGCAGTACGAGAGCTGCTAACGCTGACATAAATGACCATGGTGTGTCAAAATAAGTGTGCTTGAAACCTGCCCATCTAACATGCCAATTATTCCTGTAATGTTCATTCACACCCTGAAACAAATCTGTCAAATAATTCCTATGAATATCAAAAGCTACATCCTTTCCAACATTGTTGAAGAATCGAGTAACCTCCTCATCGGTTCCAAAATAGTTCTCAATGATTTTTTGATCACTTAAAAACCCTGCATCCCCTGGGGTGTTGATCAGGCAACCCATTAGAGTAGCATAAGTTGTGATGTGTTTCGTGCAGTGACGGTAACATTGCTCAAAAGCAACAATGTTCAAGAAGACTGAACTTGTGAAATCATCAATTGTCAATGGTGGGATCTCAAGCACTCCATTTTCAAACCTGACGTCCAAGAAACTGTTTGCCCTCCTTGTCTTGAACTCAATTCCAGCTAGATGAAGCTTCTTTGCAGAAGGAACCAATTGAAGGGATGGACTACTTTCTCTTGTAGTTTCATGTGATGGAGGGAGTAAGCTCTCCCGGAACAAAGCAAGCAAATGCTTTCCTGTAAGATTGTAGTATTGCTGCAGGGTTGTCACATCTCTTTGCACCATATAATTGAAAAACTGAAGCGCTAGCTTGGCTAAGGTGGGAGGCGGATTTTGTCTTCTTGGTGACAATATCGTTAGCTCGAACAATGTTTCGAGAACAAAGTATGGAATTTGATTCTCAAGCCTGAGGAGATCGCGCGTTAGGAAAGGAAAAATCCATGCCATACTGAAAATAGGATCATCAACATCACTTGGCACCACGTTGCCAACCATGCTGAATAGTTCAATAACAAAGCATCCATCCAACACCATCATCTCTATCAGTTGACAGCTACTGAATGTGATAGTCTCTGAATAGCACTCTCTTATTCTTTGCTCCAATGGTTCTATGGCTGCAAACAAGTCCCTGAAGCCAACTCCATGGCTTCTTGTTCCAGCAAGAAGTGAACCAAGGTACCTCCATTTGTGTTCTTGAATCATTTCCAGGTGTTGTTTGCCATGGTGATAAGGCCCCATGGAGACTATATGGGGTTGGTAGGCTTTCTCGTTGATCTCAACCAGGCTCGGAGGAACTCTGAAGATGCAACAACACTTCTTGCCAGCTGATCTGCTTAATGTCTTTGGAGTTATGTTGATTTTTTGTTCCTCTGTAGCTAACCATTCCTGCTTGTCCGTGATTCTGATGGCTTGATGTGAGGTTTCTCCAGTTTCAAAATGTTTGTTTCTGAGGATACTCATTGTGTTTCTACTTTCTATTAGCAGAATATGTGATCAGGTTCTGCTTTCAAATGTTTTGAATGGTTCGTGTTTGTTTTATTGGAAATACTGGGGACGACTACGTTTACAATGACGTCCGCCCTTTATGTTGCCAGGAAAGTGCAGTTTTAGTTTACTTTGGAGTCGTTTGAAAAATAATTTAGTAAGACCAAACTCCACAGCCAATTGGCTTTTAACAACATGCTTTGTATAAATGATTACGTACCTTCTCATCTTCTGATAAATTAGAGATATAATCCTTATTAAGCACAATTTGTATGAGTAATTTTTTCGTCTTATTATAAGAATAGTTTTTTTACATTCATATAAGTAAATATGTAAATTGTGTAAGTAAGTTTTATTTTGTTCATATAAATGGATATCTCAACTGTATAAATAATATTTGATTCAATGCTTTTGAGTGTGACTATCCAAAACATAAAGACAAATTCATAGTTTCTTTGCAAAGGAAATAAAGATATAAACCATTCATTTATGTTCTATTGATGATAGGGTGATGGAGACAACTGTTATTTGTCCAGCTTTTAGATGTTAAGCAAACATTGACCTGTGGCATCATGCAAGTGAAGTCTTCTAATAGAGTTGTATAAAAGTATCATGTGGGCTTCACACGTTCCTTCCTTATATCAAGCGGAGGCTCCACGTAGATGAAGCTTCGAGTTTATTAATATTAGAATTTTTTTAAACAAAGTTGACTTGGAAAGTTTGACGAGCTATACATGTTCTTCACTTTAAGTCAACCCGTGCTCTGGCTAACATTGTCACATGCTTTTAATTTTCTTTTTGATGTTACTGAGTTTGGGTGGCTAATGTGATGACACCTGTGATAATAAAATTGGCTTTCTGATTAGTATAAATCTTACCGGTCTAAGTCTATCTTACCAGTCTCACTTCCACGCATTCGTGTTAATATTCTTAATTTGAATACTTATATTAATTTTCTTAAAGTCAGACATAATATCAAGCAAATCCACATGCCAATCACAATGCATTATGTAAGAATGAAGCCAAACTTCTCTGGTTATTTCCATTCAGATGAATTCATTGGTTTTAAAATTCACTAAAATTCTCTATTAAAATTTCCAGTTTACACATACACTGAATATTCAAGTTTATACCTAGACTTGTAAGAGACATTGTAAATTAAGGAAGATGGTCTCTACCCACAGCATGAGCTTTCTTGTTGCTGCTCCTCCAAAAAGCCAAATCCCTGAGACTTCCTAAGTTGAGATATTCGTTTTCGATGCCTACGACCCTGCTTGTGCTGTTCCCACTCATGTGCACCTCTAAGTACCCTGTCTCCACAAGCCTATTATAACAAACAAGTCGTAAGCACAAGAAGCCTTCACCTTCATCTAATCAATAAGCCTT
The DNA here is from genome assembly GCA_019925255.1 of Litchi chinensis. Taxonomy (NCBI): domain Eukaryota; kingdom Viridiplantae; phylum Streptophyta; class Magnoliopsida; order Sapindales; family Sapindaceae; genus Litchi; species Litchi chinensis. Next base: position 16,746,810 of record CM034473.1, on the reverse strand, counting down.
CAAACACTGGGGAAAAGGCAGTACGAATAAACAGAAAGACAAAGATTGGGTTCCAAAAAATGTTAAAAAAGCTGCAGACCTTGCATACATATTGAGTCCACAAGTCTCTATCAGTTGATTTTCCTGATGCGCCCTTGGGATCCATCAAACCAGATATGGAAGTTTCATCTTCACTAAGAAAAGTTCTAATAATTTCCACAGCTGGTCCAACCACTTGTGAAGCCCATGATTCTTCCGATTTGCCTGGAATATTCGATACGGATGTGATTCAGGCTGGTACTTATAAGATACCATACAATATCAGATAGTTTCCACAAGACATACCAGAGATGGATTCTGTTGCATCAACATAATGGATGTTCCACCCAAATAACGTTTGAAGTCGATTCACCCTCCTCTTCTGTAGAATGAAAAACTTTGTATTACTAAGGCTTTAACATTGTCTCTTATTGCTTTCATTATAATAGACAAGAGTGGAATTTGATGATTGTCAGATTATTCAGTCAACAGATTACTTTCTAAAATAAAAAACCTTTGTTATTTTTTCCAAGCCTCCTCATTTTGGCACATGTAAGGCAGCCAAAATAAAATGAATATGCTAACAGATGTTACTTCCACAATAAAGCGATATTCCAGCTGAAAACCCCAACCAAGAACTGCTAAAGAATATGAACAAGATCATTACAGATAATGAAGCACATCTCATTTTGTCAAAGGTTCAGAAATATCTTTTACCCTTGGAGTAAATATTTTCAAAGAACACAAATAACAGATTGTTCAGCAGCCTCTATATTGGGGCATATTGTTTCAAGTGCTCCGTTTCATCATCCAAGTCAGTATGGAGATTAAAGAGGATCATATTGAATTAAATTAATTTTCACAAAAAAAAAATATATATTATTAAATTAATATAAACAAAATTTAAAACAAAATTATTTAAAATGCCTTTAACAAAATATGAATAATTTAAAATATTTTTAATAGAATTAAATTATCTAAAATCATTTTAAATAAATTACAAATACTTAAACTTATTTTAAAAAGACTAAGTTAAACAAAATTAATTTATGAGCACAGTTTTTAAAAATTATTTTTACAATAAAATATATTGTTACTGTAGATTATTTTTAAAAAATAAATTACTTTCATATCTATGTCAAATATTCTAAATTATTTATAATTAATAAATTATATTAATTAAAAAAAGGAATAAAAGTCTAAAAATTGAGAGCATGGAAATTCTCAATAGTTTAGTTGTTTGCAGTAAACAGGCCTGGTTATTTTTTTTCTCATTTGTATAGATGAATAGAACTGCATGGAGTGGTGTACAGACTAGAGAAGAGGAGAGAGGGGAAGAGACAGAAAATTCGAAGTTTAATTTGATTAAAGAGGAAAGGAGATACGTGAGGCAGGCTAGAAGAGATAGAATGTATTTTTATGGTTATAGGGTTGTAACCTGTGCAATTATTTGTCTTTAAATAATGATTAATTACTCCTAATTATCCAGAAACATTAATCTTAGGGTCAAATATGTAAGCAATTTATAGGGATTGCAGTACTTGCTCCATACATAAATTTCAGAGCTAATAAAAGAAAATCAACGAATCAAAGGCCTTTTGCAATAGTTTCACACAACTCTTTAAGATATATCATATAAGACAAAATACTAATCAATTGTCGAAATAAAATAGCAATGGCAAACAGTAAATTCAACATTTAAATATAGGTGTGAGTGTGGGACTATGTACACTTACTTGACATCGAACAAGCCTTCTGGTGTTTAATTTCACTTTGTCAATAGCACTTTCTAGTAGTTGTTTGAGTTGATTATTACTGGAGGAATTTAGTATTTCCCTCATATGCTCTTTCAATGTCTCATCATCCTTCTCTGTTGAAACTGGGTTACAAGATGCACCAGTTGATTCAGTCATCTTGTCACTTCTGCTTGTAGATAGGTGTACTTTCAGAAAATCCTCAAATTCCCGGACACCAATTGCCTGCCGCCAACCTCGAGTATAGTCTGCATTCACTCTGTAAATGTCATATACCTCATGAAGCAATCCGGAATCTATCATGCAGTCTACTCTTTGTCCCACATATTGGTCCAACACAGGGGTAGCTGCATCAGTACATATAAAGCAGCAATTGAATCTAAAATTGTCCACACGACCCCAGTTCTGCCCTGCCACATGCAAATATTTGGAGAAAGTCAAGCATGTCAGTCAGATCGGTTTCGCCTCTCTTTGTCAAACAAAATTCAGTTTTATTTCAGTGCTTTCTAATTCTATTTAAATTTCCAATGTCAAAAGAAAAAGTAGGCAAATTAATTGCATTCAGAGAAACAAGTTATGACATAAAAATTCTACAGTTACAATAACTTTTGTTTCAAACATGATAAAGGTTTCAAAACAGCATCAGTGTCCCGTAAAGAAAACACAAAAGAAAAACACAAGAACTATAAAGGGGGGGGGGGGGGGGGTGAGGAGGAGAGAGAGAGAGCATACAGGAGGCAAGAACAACTTTGTGCATAAGTTAAAGGGTGGAACCATAATTATAAAGACAAACTCAAATTACTGTATGCAATTCCTATTTCTTCGATTTTATGAAAGCTTTTAAACATTAAAAACTGAAAGTTTGAGGAAGGGGTAATTTAGCAGTGACTAACTGTCAAAATCATGTTCATAGAAATCAACGAAGACAACCAACCTCTGCTGCCTTTCCTTGATAAAGTTTGCTTGGGAGAACACCAGAGTGAGCATACAAACTGAGGTATTGACTAATCTGCAAAAGATTCAAAAGGATATCAAACTAACTTTAGATAATTTTTATATTTTAAATTAAAATCACATCAGATTTAATATGCCAAAACACACATTTTAAGGCATGTCCCTATCATACGAGTAATATGACACAAGTTTCTCAGAATAAAAGAGAAGAAAATGTATAAAGATGTCAATTTGGTGACAACAAAAAACTTCAAATTCTCAATTAAAGAACTCCAACAATGGATATAATAAGAATCTATAACAGAACAATCAACTAAGAATTCAGGGCCCAAGAACAGTGAATTCAAAATTTTCTATGATTATTAAAAAATTCAATGTCACAAAAAATTCCCACTTCCCCAACAACTGTGCTGGGTTAATAGGTTTTTACACTTTCTTGCCCTCAATTATTCCCATTATCCATGCAGGAATTCACATCAATAAGAAACAAGGTTGATCATCCAGGCAGAAATTGCCAAACACAAAAATATAAGACAAATTTAAATTGTCAGATAATTATGCAATCATAAACCAAAACCAGGTCTATCAAGCAAACATGTGAAACACATATTACAGGCACATGCATTTCATAAATATTAAGTATCTAAAAACCTGGACTAGTTAAAGCCGCTACCTTTCTGCAGTTATTTGGATGAATTCTGTTTGCTGCAACTGGATCAAGATTTTTAAGATCTTCATAACTATTAGCTGAACTGTCCCTTCCAAAGTCAGGCTCCAAATAAGTTTGCTCCTCTCCTGTGAACATGGAGAGCAGATAAGTTTGTATTCAAATTGCATATACAAAAACAAAGTAACAGGCCTGCTCTATACCAAATAAACCACCAGAACAGCTTTCACCCATATCTTCAGCTGAATCAACTAGAAGGAAGGGACTCACAAGAGCCTGCATACATCGAAAAAATTATCAAACTTATCATACACAAACACAGAGACACTCTTTTAATCTAAATTTGCTTCATGCTAGTACATTAAAAAATCAGTTCAACTAAAATTTTAAAAAAATTTCCACTTGTCATCGCTAGATGTTAACATACTATAGAAGTTTACAGTTGCATACCTGAATATAGTAATTTGTACCCCCAACAATAACTGGTACATGCTTACGAGACAATATTTCATTGATGATCTACAAATCCAAATATTCGAACCAACAAATCCAAATAGTAAATGAACAAGAATGACAATGTAAAGTAAACCAAGCTCTAGGGGGCTACATTTATAAACCAAATCATAAGCTCAATTGTGTCAAACAAACTACATGAACCAAACCAAGCCAAAAGCATATATAGAAATGCATAGTATCAAAAACCCATCACTATAATTGAGTATGGAAATTAGGCTCACAGGAATAGCAGAGTCTCGAAATTCCTTGGAGGAGAATTCCACGTTCGGACTTACAGTGCCCAGAAGATGATGTGGCACACCTGCATAACAACATCTACATGTAAATGACCAAAAATGAACATACATGTGTGTGTATAGAGTCAGAGCGAGAGAGAGAGGAAGCGAAGAGACCGTTTTGGTGTTGAAGAGGAAGCTTGTTGGTGAGAACATCAAGACCTTGATAGAACTGCATGGAATCAGCATTGATGATTTCGATGGGGAAGTGGGAGGCCAAATCAATGGCTAGCTTGGATTTCCCTGAACCTGTGGGACCCAGTATCACCACCACCGTCGGCTTCTCTACGCTAGGGTTTAAGGCTCTCTCCATTTCTCCCTCTCCTCTTCTTCTGCTTTCGTCTTTTTGTTTTGTACCCTTTTTAATAAAATAAGTTAAAAATAATTACACCAACCTCATTTGATCTAGCCAGCTTCATTGGATCTAATTGCAGCTTAATGCACTTATACTCAAAATTATACAAAAACATAGTTGTGCAAACTTTTAATTGTATTTTTTTTTTAATTACTAGGACCAACCTAGGGTATTATCGAGATCAACTATGATACAATTATGAGATTTGGTCTAGAGATCAATTTCAAAAAAATACGAAGAGGCAACTCATATATCTTGAAAAAACTGTTTATATTAAATGAGATTTATGAATTGAGCTCATAACTTTTTATGAGGCAAATAAGTGAACTTTTGATTTTGCCACTCCATCAAAAGAAGAAAATCTATTGTGAGACGCTCAATTAATGTACTATATTAATGTTGGTGTGATATTCTAATAATAACTTGACACATGTCACGTCTCTTTCATAAAAAATTAATATTGGTGTGACATTTCAATAACAACATGACACGTGACATAATTTTTTAAATAAAAATTTTATCGTAAATGAGGAAATAAACTAACTTAAATTTTTTATGAAAGGGACATGACACATTATTATTGGAATGTCACACCAACATCAACATGACATGCCAATTAAAGGATCTTTTTTTTTTTTTGTTCGAAAACTTAACAGTGTCGTTGAAGACTAAAAACTGAATAATAGCTAGAACCTGATATATAAAAAATATGTTTTTTTTTTCTCCATTACCTCCGAATATGTTGTAAACTTATTTGTTTTTTAAATTTAAATTATCTAAAAACTAATAAGTTGACATTTATACCTCTTTTACTAGTTGTTGTTATGTAATTTTAATTGATTTAATATAAACATATAAAAATAAATAATTTAATAAATTCTAAAAATATTTGTATGTGCATATTAATAATATTTTATTCATAATTAAAATATAATTAAAAATATAACA